>JARQWZ010007442.1:25000-37186 GCA_033150135.1 Gobio occitaniae
GCAGAGGCAGGGCAGAGGCAGGGCAGAGGCAGGTAAGAGGCAGAGGCAGGGCAGAGGCAGGTAAGAGGCAGAGGCAGGTAAGAGGCAGAGGAAGGCAGAGGAAGGTAAGAGGCAGAGGCAGAGGCAGGTAAGAGGCAGGTAAGAGGCAGGTCAGAGGCAGAGGCAGGTAAGAGGCAGGTAAGAGGCAGAGGCAGGTAAGAGGCAGAGGCAGGTAAGAGGCAGGTAAGAGGCAGAGGCAGGTAAGAGGCAGGTAAGAGGCAGAGGCAGGGCAGAGGCAGGGCAGAGGCAGGTAAGAGGCAGGTCAGAGGCAGGGCATAGGCAGTTAAGAGGCAGAGGCAGTTAAGAGGCAGAGGCAGGTAAGAGGCAGGGCAGAGGTGAGGCAGGGCAGAGGCGAGGCAGGGCATAGGCAGTTAAGAGGCATAGGCAGTTAAGAGGCAGAGGCAGGTAAGAGGCAGAGGCAGGTAAGAGGCAGAGGCAGGGCAGAGGCAGGTAAGAGGCAGAGGCAGGTAAGAGGCAGGGCAGAGGCGAGGCAGGGCAGAGGCAGGTAAGAGGCAGGGCAGAGGCGAGGCAGGGCAGAGGCAGGTAAGAGGCAGGGCAGGGCAGAGGCAGGTAAGAGGCAGAGGCAGGTAAGAGGCAGAGGCGAGGCAGAGGCAGGTAAGAGGCAGAGGCAGGTAAGAGGCAGGTAAGAGGCAGAGGCAGGTAAGAGGCAGAGGCAGGGCAGAGGCAGGTAAGAGGCAGAGGCAGGGCAGAGGCAGGTAAGAGGCAGAGGCAGGTAAGAGGCAGGGCAGAGGCAGGTAACAGGCAGAGGCAGGGCAGAGGCAGGGCAGGTAAGAGGCAGGGCAGAGGCGAGGCAGGTAAGAGGCAGGGCAGAGGCAGGTAAGAGGCAGAGGCAGGTCAGAGGCAGGTAAGAGGCAGAGGCAGGTCAGAGGCAGGTAAGAGGCAGGTAAGAGGCAGGTAAGAGGCAGAGCAGAGGCAGGTAAGAGGCAGAGGCAGGTAAGAGGCAGGGCAGAGGCAGGTAAGAGGCAGGTAAGAGGCAGGGCAGAGGCGAGGCAGGGCAGAGGCAGGGCAGAGGCAGGTAAGAGGCAGGGCAGAGGCAGGTAAGAGGCAGAGGCAGGTAAGAGGCAGAGGCAGGGCATAGGCAGTTAAGAGGCAGAGGCAGGTAAGAGGCAGAGGCAGGTAAGAAGCAGAGGCAGGTAAGAGGCAGGGCAGAGGCGAGGCAGGGCAGAGGCAGGTAAGAGGCAGAGGCGAGGCAGAGGCAAGTAAGAGGCAGGGCAGAGGCAGGTAAGAGGCAGGGCAGAGGCGAGGCAGGTAAGAGGCAGGGCAGAGGCAGAGCAGAGGCAGGTAAGAGGCAGGTAAGAGGCAGGGCAGAGGCAGGTAAGAGGCAGAGGCAGGTAAGAGGCAGAGGCAGGGCATAGGCAGTTAAGAGGCAGAGGCAGGTAAGAGGCAGAGGCAGGTAAGAAGCAGAGGCAGGTAAGAGGCAGGGCAGAGGCAGGTAAGAGGCAGGGCAGAGGCGAGGCAGGGCAGAGGCAGGTAAGAGGCAGAGGCAGGTAAGAGGCAGAGGCAGGGAAGAGGCAGGGCAGAGGAAGGTAAGAGGCAGGGCAGAGGAAGGTAAGAGGCAGGGCAGAGGCAGGTAAGAGGCAGAGGCAGGGCAGAGGCAGGTAAGAGGCAGAGGCAGGGCAGAGGCAGGTGAGAGGCAGAGGCAGGGCAGAGGCAGGTAAGAGGCAGGGCAGAGGCATGGCAGAGGCGAGGCAGGTAAGAGGCAGGGCAGAGGCGAGGCAGGTAAGAGGCAGGGCAGAGGCAGGTAAGAGGCAGAGGCAGGTAAGAGGCAGAGGCAGGGCATAGGCAGTTAAGAGGCATAGGCAGTTAAGAGGCAGAGGCAGGTAAGAGGCAGAGGCAGGTAAGAGGCAGGGCAGAGGCGAGGCAGGGCAGAGGCAGGTAAGAGGCATGGCAGAGGCAGGGCAGAGGCATGGCAGAGGCGAGGCAGGTAAGAGGCAGGGCAGAGGCAGGTAAGAGGCAGAGGCAGGTAAGAGGCAGAGGCAGGGCATAGGCAGTTAAGAGGCATAGGCAGTTAAGAGGCAGAGGCAGGTAAGAGGCAGAGGCAGGTAAGAGGCAGGGCAGAGGCGAGGCAGGGCAGAGGCAGGTAAGAGGCAGGGCAGAGGTGAGGCAGGGCAGAGGCGAGGCAGGGCAGAGGCAGGGCAGAGGCAGGTAAGAGGCAGAGGCAGGTAAGAGGCAGAGGCAGAGGCAGGTAAGAGGCAGAGGCAAGTAAGAGGCAGGGCAGAGGCAGGTAAGAGGCAGGTAAGAGGCAGAGGCAGGGCAGAGGCAGGTAAGAGGCAGAGGCAGGTAAGAGGCAGAGGCAGGGCAGAGGTAGGGCAGAGGCAGGGCAGAGGAAGGTAAGAGGCAGAGGTAGGGCAGAGGCAGGTAAGAGGCAGAGGCAGGGCAGAGGCAGGTAAGAGGCAGAGGCAGGTAAGAGGCAGAGGCAGGGCAGAGGCAGGGCAGAGGCATGGCAGAGGCGAGGCAGGTAAGAGGCAGGGCAGAGGCAGGTAAGAGGCAGAGGCAGGTAAGAGGCAGAGCAGAGGCAGGTAAGAGGCAGAGGCAGGGCAGAGGCGAGGCAGGTAAGAGGCAGGGCAGAGGAGAGGCAGGGCAGAGGCAGAGCAGAGGCAGGGCAGAGGCAGGTAAGAGGCAGAGGCAGGGCAGAGGCATGGCAGAGGCGAGGCAGGTAAGAGGCAGGGCAGAGGCGAGGCAGGTAAGAGGCAGGGCAGAGGCAGGTAAGAGGCAGAGGCAGGTCAGAGGCAGGTAAGAGGCAGAGCAGAGGCAGCTAAGAGGCAGAGGCAGGTAAGAGGCAGGGCAGAGGCGAGGCAGGGCAGAGGAGAGGCAGGGCAGAGGCAGAGCAGAGGCAGGGCAGAGGCAGGTAAGAGGCAGGTAAGAGGCAGAGGCAGGTAAGAGGCAGGGGCAGGGCAGAGGCAGGGCAGAGGCAGGTAAGAGGCAGGGCAGAGGCGAGGCAGGTAAGAGGCAGGGCAGAGGCAGGTAAGAGGCAGGTAAGAGGCAGGGCAGAGGCGGGGCAGGGCAGAGGCAGGTGAGAGGCAGGGCAGAGGCGAGGCAGGTAAGAGGCAGAGGCAGGGCAGAGGTAGGTAAGAGGCAGAGGCAGGTAAGAGGCAGAGGCAGGTAAGAGGCAGAGGCAGGTAAGAGGTAGGGCAGAGGCAGGGCAGAGGCAGGTAAGAGGCAGAGGCAGGGCAGAGGCAGGGCAGAGGCAGGTAAGAGGCAGGGCAGATGCCACACCCTTCACAGCTCATAACCCTGATAGCCCTTCTGAACTCTCACTGCTAAGGATGGCCGTACCGTCCTCGCTCTGCTCCACCACTTCATTCACCGCCGTCTGGAAGTCCCTGAGCATCTGCGTCTCCAGCTGTCCATCAGCTCTCAGCTGCTCCACTGATTGGCCCGTGACTTTCACCATAAGCTCCACCTCCTGTTTGAAGAGGGCGGCCTTTTCTCTGAGGCAGTCGGACACTTCCTGCCAGCCCTCAGTCCTGTCCAGCAGCATCTGCGGAACACCAGCATCAGTCTGAGCCCAGCGGAGGCCAGAACACGTGTGTGTGTGTGTGTGTGTGTGTGTGTGCAATCCTTACCTGCAGAGCCGACCTCTGACCCTCAGCCAGAACGCCCTCCAGCGCCCGCAGGCAGCCGATGACACTACGCATCACTTCCTCTGAGACGTCACTGGGAAGCCTGAGCTGAAGATTCTGCCCGAGCCACTGCAACTGCTTCGCAAAACTCACAGCCTGAACACACACACACACACACACACACACACACAAGCGCGCCCAGAGACACACACAGTGTTTAGTGTAAATACATAGTGCATAGTTTGTAATTTGGGCATGGACATGTGAATGTATTGCACTAATGCAAACTATAGTGTTATAGCACTGCGGTCACATGATTTTATTATGTGCCACCTTTCTCACATTCGATGACGAAAACCATAAAGTTGTAATAATCGCTGTAAGAGAGAAGCATAAAGCTCACATCCTGGGCGGTTGTGTGTGTGTGTGTGTGTGTACCGTCTGCAGTGAGCGCTCCAGCTGCTCCCGTCCCGCCTTCTCCACCTCCTCCACAGAACATGTGACCGCGCCTGACTCCGCCCCCTCGTCCACGGCCACGGCCCTCATCCGCAGCTCCGCCTCCTGCACAGAACACATGCCTGCACCTGACCCCGCCCCCTCATCCACAGCCACGCCCCTCGCCCGCAGCTCCGCCTTCTTCACAGAACACATGCCTGCACCTGACTCCGCCCCCTCATCCACAGCCACGCCCCTCGCCCACAGCTCCGCCTCCTGCACAGAGGGTCAGTGTGAAAGGTCAGCAGGTGTTGATTTACAAATTTATACATTGTTATATCTAGGTTCAAATGTAATAGAATATAACTGAAAACATTATCTATATTTGTGTTTTACATTTTGAAGTAAACTTGAGGAAATTCTAAGAAGATTACGTCAGACCGTGTAAGTGTTTGAGACATTAAGTCTTTTGTCTTTATGCACTTCCTGACTATTTACCATGACAAGTTTAGAGCAATACTGCCTGAGTGATTGGATTAGCATCTCTGCGTTTGAATGGCACTGTTATGCTGATTGAAGTACGGCTAATGAGACAGGAATGTTTGGGGTGTTTGGGGGGTCACACTGTTATGTCTGAGGTGTGTCCTTTACCTACACAACATATGCATTCCTTTGTTTGAATGTCTCCTCCTCAGCTGTATAACTCCTCCCACTAAAATGTAGATAAATTGCCTTATCTTGTACTGTTAAATCAGACTGTTTTCGGACGACCTGCAGCACAGAGAGTTCTCATTAAAAGAATCACTTCTGTTTGATCCCGAAGTCTCCTTGTCTCTACTTCAAGAAACAACAGAAGTTCACAACAGATGGTGCCGTGACCCGGATATAGAGGTCCAGCTTCCTCACCTGAAATCCAGATTGAAACTTCAAGCTCAAAGAAAAAGATCTGCCTACGTTCCAGACTGGAATCCAGAGCGAAACTTCCAGCTGAACAAAGATTTTCCAGACTGAATCTTTCAACCAAGGGTTGCGGTGAGTGCTGCTCTATCCAAAAGAACCTTAAAAGACCAGTACAAATTTGTTTATCCTCTGGCTGCCAGGGAAGAGTTAACGGACGACTGTAGGGTCTGGTAAACTAAGTTATCCTCTGTGGTCAAACAAAAGAGATTAGCCTCACAAACTAATAATTGTTCTGTTTGAAATAGGGAAGATTAGCATTTAGCTAATATTTGTGTTTTGTGTTACCCTCTAAAAAGTTTGTTTAGAGATGAGTCATCCTCTGTTTCAAGCAGGGAAGATTAACATTTAGTTAATATTTGTGTTTGTCCTCTGTTTTGTCAAAGAAAGTTAACAATAGTTGAGCTGTGTTAACAAAGAAATGATCAGAGAAGTCAGTGTTTGTGAGTGTGTGGTAACAAAGAAATTCAAAGATGTTTAGAAAGAATGCTAGACTGACCCCCACAACTGAAAAAGGTGGCCTCGCAGCTCCTTTGTGGACAGATTTCATATCACAGTTAGGAGTGCAGATGAATTTAATTGTCACAGAGAAAGTTAGACAAAAACGAACTCAGAAATATGAGATCCATCCAGACAACACTTGGTCGATTGATGAATGTAAAAAAGTTTTAGGAGCATGTATTCGCAAGAACAATGTGAAAGGCATTATTTGTTGTCACAGAGAATTTGGTTTAGCGCTAGCTAGACAACAGTCTCAGCAGATCTCAGAGCTAGAGAAACAGAACGAAGAACTCTGTGCTAGAGTAGCATCTTTGACTAAGAAATTGAACCTCAACAAAGCTGTAGAGAAAACTGATGTCAGCCTGATAACGTTTATCCTGACTTGCAAGCTTTCTTTGAAACAGATGTAGCCATTCAATCAGTATCTGATGTGCCTGTTGATTCAGTGAAATTTAGCGTCACAGCCCAGAACATTGTTTTACAGCGTGGAGCAGTCACGAACCCATCCTCATGTACGTCTGTAATGACTGAAGTTTTGTTAGAGGATGAAATGACTCATGATTGTGTTACGGTTACATACGCAACTACGAATGAAATAGCAGAAACTCCCATTGAGAATGCAGAATTGGAGTTGTTTGTTGATGGTTCAGCTCAAGTGATTGAAGGTAACATTACAGCAGCTGCAGTTTTGTGTCAGGGAAGGAAAACCTGGAGTCATGTGTCACACTGTAAAGTGTTCCCCCACCAACAGGGATAGGATAGGACACGGACCAATGAGGAGCCCAGGAAAGAAATGAATGCAACAGGCATTCGGGGGCCAATCCTGCGGTGAAGACTTCCTTATAGGCCTTTCCCCATCCACTAGTCCATCCTTACCTCACTGTTTCTTTAGGTGTCACAGGAATTAAGAAATAGGAAAAGAAGGAACAACAATAGCAGACTCCGATTGAACAGATGAGACAACCCTGATGTTTGCTGTCTTTTAGAACAAATACTGCTCTGTTGTCTTTTGTTTTTTCGTTCTTAATCTGTGCAGATACCACTAGAAGGCTGTCCCCAGATTCATACGCACCGATCCTCACCTGCGTATGAAGACACAACCTCTGAAGGACAACTAGACCCACTACAGAGTCAACTGTCAAGAAGAAGAAAAAAAATACACAACGCAGAGAATAATCTACGGGAACTTCAGTCTTCCATCAACATGATCAAGATTGCCTTGCTACTACTCATCATGGACATCGCACAAAGTGTAGACTCCAGAAACAACATATTCTTAGAGCTGATGAATATGTTAAGAAACACCCTTATTTGCTGGAAAGAACGTTTGCATGCGCACACCTGCCTTCAGTAGGAGCAGAACCCCATGGGTGGCACATGATGAGGAGGAGCGTCTGTATATAACATCCTGCTCAGCCACAGTCAATGGCAGGTGCACCCTGGTTGCTCTCCTACACCAACACAGAAGATGCTGCAGTCAAGAACTCACTTATACAACAAACATGGGGGTCAAGTACTCTTGAACAAAATCCAACAAGACATTCTTGATCTTTCAGCTCAAAATCAACATCGATGACTGAAGATAATTCTTCATGTTTCAGAAACCTGTAAGGTCAATAAAGACTCACAAGGACTGCTCCAACCACCAAAAGAATATTACCTCTAATGAACTTCACGGACCCTAGTGGCTTGTGTGTTTCTGTATCAGCATGTGATTCGCCACTACAGACAATCAACACAGAAACAGAGAAATGTGCCTATAACTTTTTCCAAGTTACATGACTAGAAGATGGGGCTTATGCTAAAAAACATAAGCTATAGAATGGACTGATGAAGGTTTAAATTTG
The DNA here is from genome assembly GCA_033150135.1 of Gobio occitaniae. Classification (NCBI taxonomy): domain Eukaryota; kingdom Metazoa; phylum Chordata; class Actinopteri; order Cypriniformes; family Gobionidae; genus Gobio; species Gobio occitaniae. The sequence continues at coordinate 32,364 of JARQWZ010007442.1, forward strand.
TATTATGTGAGTTATTAGAGAACTCTCAAAGGGGGAATGTTGAATTACACATTTATACATTGTTATATCTAGGTTCAAATGTAATAGAATATAACTGAAAACATTATCTATATTTGTGTTTTACATTTTGAAGTAAACTTGAGGAAATTCTAAGGAGATTACGTCAGGCTGTGTAAGTGTTGAGACATTAAGTATTTTGTCTTTATGCACTTCCTGACTATTTACCATGACAAGTTTAGAGCAATACTGCCTGAGTGATTGGATTAGCATCTCTGCGTTTGAATGGCACTGTTATGCTGATTGAATTAGGACCTCACGCGTCTCACCTTGATGATGTCAGCGTGTTCCCGCTCGTCCAGACACACTCGCAGAATCTGCAGGAACATCTGCAGCATAATCCACAACCATTATATTCATAATCATAATCATCAGATTTTCTCATGCATAAAACAATCCCGACAAAACCAACATATAACTTATAGGAATAATATTTCTAAAAACATTACGATCAAAACTTTTGAACGACAGTGTACACATACACTGATCAAGCATAACATTATGACTGGTGAGTAACACTGATGATCTCCTGTTAGTGGGTGGGATATATTAGGCAGCAAGTGAACATGTCGTCCTCAGAGTTGATGTGTTAGAAGCAGGAAAAATGGGTAAGAGTAAGGATTAGAGGCGTTGACTTGGCCTCATAATGTTATGCCTAACCAGTGTATATTAAAATCTAAATGTATATTTTTTCATTTTGATTACTATATATAACTGTTTCTCACCCTGTGCTTCTCCGTCTGCAGGCGAGAGGTGTGACGCTGCAGCTCCTCCACACACACACACAGCAGACTCGCCCTGCACACACACACACGAGATCATGTGACCGCTGTGAGTGTGTGTGTGTGTGTGTGTGTCAGCCCACTGGGCCAGGCCTGCTGTGTGTGTGTGTGTGTGTGTGTGTGTGTGTGTGTGTGTGTCAGCCCACTGGGCCAGGCCTGCTGTGTGCCACTGACCGTGAGTGACAGGGGGTTTGTGGGTAATGCTGAACTCTCCTGAACATGTGACTGGTGTGTGTTTTAGACGAGGGGCCGCAGGAGACAAACTCATCATCATCATCATCATCATCATCCCTCTCTTGGCTCAGCCAATCGTCACCGAGCGAGGAGGCGGAGTCCTGGCTGGGCGGGGGCCGGGCGCTTGGGCGGCTCGTGCAGGGACGGGTTAGAGGCTCCGTCTGCCAGCGGCTGACACACACACACACACACACACACACACACACACACACAGATGAAGAGCAGGTCACCCTGTATCTCTGGTTGATGGGGTACACACACACACACACACACACACACCCTGTATCTCTGGTTGATGGGGTACACACACACACACACACACACACACACACACACACACACACCCTGTATCTCTGGTTGATGGGGTACACACACACACACACACACCCTGTATCTCTGGTTGATGGGGTACACACACACTCACACACACACACACACACACACACACCCTGTATCTCTGGTTGATGGGGTACACACACACACACACACACCCTGTATCTCTGGTTGATGGGGTACACACACACACACACACACACACACCCTGTATCTCTGGTTGATGGGGTACACACACACACACACACACCCTGTATCTCTGGTTGATGGGGTACACACACACACACACACACCCTGTATCTCTGGTTGATGGGGTACACACACACTCACACACACACACACACACCCTGTATCTCTGGTTGATGGGGTACACACACACTCACACACACACACACACACACCCTGTATCTCTGGTTGATGGGGTACACACACACTCACACACACACACACACACACCCTGTATCTCTGGTTGATGGGGTACACACACACTCACACACACACACACACACACCCTGTATCTCTGGTTGATGGGGTACACACACACTCACACACACACACACACACACCCTGTATCTCTGGTTGATGGGGTACACACACACTCACACACACACACACACACACCCTGTATCTCTGGTTGATGGGGGTACACACACACTCACACACACACACACACACACCCTGTATCTCTGGTTGATGGGGTACACACACACTCACACACACACACACACACACCCTGTATCTCTGGTTGATGGGGTACACACACACTCACACACACACACACACACACACACACACACACACACACACCCTGTATCTCTGGTTGATGGGGTACACCACCCTCGCCTTCAGTGCAAACGCCGCCACATCACTGCGGGCCGCCCAATCCTGAGAGAGACACACCGGTCAGCATCAACTCATTTACGTGTGTGTGTGTGTGTGTGTGTGTGTAGAGGGCTGCACACACTGGTTCATCCGCTCGGCTGCTCTGGCTGTCACAGTCGCTCTCCTCTGGCTCCTCCTCTTCCTCCTCTGGCTCCTCCTCTTCCTCCTCTGGCTCCTCCTCCAGACGCCTCCGCCCTCCTCCACACTGACACACAGCACAACAGCATCACTACACACACACACACACACACCACTTTCTCCAAAAGAGGAATCAACATCCCATCTAATACAGCAACACAACCAAACATGACCTGTGAATCTGACTTGTATGCAAATGAGTGCATATTTAATTAGACAATGCCAGATAAATCCCAGCACATAGAGACTCTTTCACCTAGATATTATCACATAGAGTCTCTTTCACCTAGATATTATCACATAGAGTCTCTTTCACCTAGATATTATCACATAGAGTCTCTTTCATCTAGATATTATCATATAGAGTCTCTTTCACCTAGATATTATCACATAGAGACTCTTTCACCTAGATATTATCACATAGAGTCTCTTTCACCTAGATATTATCACATAGAGTCTCTTTCATCTAGATATTATCACATAGAGACTCTTTCATCTAGATATTATCACATAGAGACTCTTTCACCTAGATATTATCACATAGAGACTCTTTCATCTAGATATTATCATATAGAGACTCTTTCACCTAGATATTATCATATAGAGACTCTTTCACCTAGATATATTCACATAGAGACTCTTTCACCTAGATATTATCACATAGAGACTCTTTCACCTAGATATTATCACATAGAGTCTCTTTCACCTAGATATTATCATATAGAGACTCTTTCACCTAGATATTATCACATAGAGACTCTTTCACCTAGATATTATCATATAGAGACTCTTTCACCTAGATATTATCACATAGAGACTCTTTCACCTAGATATTATCATATAGAGACTCTTTCACCTAGATATTATCATATAGAGACTCTTTCACCTAGATATTATCACATAGAGACTCTTTCACCTAGATATTATCATATAGAGTCTCTTTCACCTAGATATTATCACATAGAGACTCTTTCACCTAGATATTATCATATAGAGACTCTTTCACCTAGATATTATCACATAGAGACTCTTTCACCTAGATATTATCACATAGAGTCTCTTTCACCTAGATATTATCACATAGAGTCTCTTTCACCTAGATATTATCACATAGAGACTCTTTCACCTAGATATTATCATATAGAGTCTCTTTCACCTAGATATTATCACATAGAGACTCTTTCACCTAGATATTATCACATAGAGACTCTTTCATCTAGATATTATCACATAGAGACTCTTTCACCTAGATATTATCATATAGAGACTCTTTCACCTAGATATTATCATATAGAGTCTCTTTCACCTAGATATTATCACATAGAGACTCTTTCACCTAGATATTATCACATAGAGACTCTTTCACCTAGATATTATCATATAGAGACTCTTTCACCTAGATATTATCATATAGAGTCTCTTTCACCTAGATATTATCACATAGAGACTCTTTCACCTAGATATTATCATATAGAGTCTCTTTCACCTAGATATTATCACATAGAGACTCTTTCACCTAGATATTATCACATAGAGACTCTTTCATCTAGATATTATCACATAGAGACTCTTTCATCTAGATATTATCACATAGAGACTCTTTCACCTAGATATTATCACATAGAGACTCTTTCACCTAGATATTATCACATAGAGACTCTTTCACCTAGATATTATCACATAGAGACTCTTTCACCTAGATATTATCACATAGAGACTCTTTCACCTAGATATTATCACATAGAGACTCTTTCATCTAGATATTATCATATAGAGACTCTTTCACCTAGATATTATCACATAGAGACTCTTTCACCTAGATATTATCACATAGAGACTCTTTCATCTAGATATTATCATATAGAGACTCTTTCACCTAGATATATTCACATAGAGACTCTTTCACCTAGATATTATCATATAGAGACTCTTTCACCTAGATATTATCACATAGAGTCTCTTTCACCTAGATATTATCACATAGAGACTCTTTCATCTAGATATTATCATATAGAGACTCTTTCACCTAGATATTATCATATAGAGACTCTTACACCTAGATATTATCACATAGAGACTCTTACACCTAGATATTATCACATAGAGACTCTTTCACCTAGATATTATCACATAGAGACTCTTTCACCTAGATATTATCACATAGAGACTCTTTCACCTAGATATTATCACATAGAGACTCTTACACCTAGATATTATCACATAGAGACTCTTACACCTAGATATATTCACATAGAGACTCTTTCACCTAGATATTATCACATAGAGACTCTTTCACCTAGATATTATCATATAGAGACTCTTTCACCTAGATATTATCATATAGAGACTCTTTCACCTAGATATTATCATATAGAGACTCTTACACCTAGATATTAT
>JARQWZ010007443.1:0-37146 GCA_033150135.1 Gobio occitaniae
CTCTTAGTGGTCAGATAAAATGTTTTGTGAATACGGCTCCAGGTCATACATTTTGGTGTGATTTTTTTTTTTAATTCACAATCTCATTCATCTACATGAACATCTACAGAGTCTACAGAATGTTCTGTTATTGCCTCAATTAGGTTGATTGTAATGCTATGTGAGCAATATGATGCAATAAAAACAGCATTTTGTTTCATGTTGAAAAAGTAGCATGTAATTTCTTGACAGGATAAACAGGATAAACCCCCCCACTCCACCCCCGCAGCCACTGATGTCAACTTCCTGAACGAGCTAAATTACTTTTATGCTCGTTTTGAAAGAGACAACAGAGAAACTGCCACCAAGCTCAAACCCTCAGCTGACCACCCACCAATCACACTCTCCTCCACAGATGTCTGCAAGTCACTGAGCCGGATCAGCGCGCACAAGGCTGCTGGACCAGACAACATCCCTGGACGTGTGCTCAGGGCATGTGCGGAGCAGCTCGCTGGGGTTTTTACAGACATTTTCAACCTGTCTCTTGCCCAAGCAGCTGTACCGACATGCTTTAAACGCACTTCCATTGTGCCAGTGCCGAAAAGCTCTAGCCCGAGGTGCCCTAATGACTACCGCCCCGTAGCACTCACACCCATCGTTATGAAGTGCTTTGAGCGGCTGGTCCTGGAGCACCTAAAAGACTCTCTACCATCCACATTGGACTCACACCAGTTTGCCTATCTCAGCAATAGGAGCACAGAGGATGCCGTTTCCATGGCACTCCACTCTGTGCTCACTCACCTGGACAATAAAAACACTTACGCACGTATGCTGTTTGTTGACTTCAGCTCAGCATTCAACACTGTCATCCCATCCAAGTTAATTGCCAAACTTGGAGACCTGGGCATCAACACTTCAATGTGTAACTGGATTTTGGACTTCCTAACTGACAGACCCCAGAATGTTCGATCAGGATCCACCTGCTCCACGTCCATCACACTCAACACTGGCGTACCACAGGGCTGTGTGCTAAGTCCGTTTCTCTACTCCCTCTTCACCTCCGACTGCAAGCCTGTGTATGGATCTAATTCCATCGTCAAGTTTGCGGACGACACTACGGTGATTGGGCTCATCAGCAACAACGATGAGACTGCCTACAGGGAAGAGATCCAGCACCTGGCCACATGGTGCGCTGATAATAACCTGCTCCTCAACACCACCAAAACGAAGGAGCTCATCGTGGACTTCAGGAAAGAGTCAAGAGGCACACACGACACCATCCACATCAATGGAATGGCTGTTGAGCGTGTCTCCAGTTTCAAGTTCCTGGGGACCCACATCTCGGCGGACATGTCGTGGACGACCAACACCTCCAGCCTGGTCAAGAAGGCTCACCAGCGCCTCTTCTTCCTGAGGACACTGAGGAAGAATCAGCTCTCCTCGGCTATCCTGGTGAACTTCTATCGCTGCGCAATAGAAAGCATCCTGACCAACTGTGTCGCAGTATGGTATGGGAGCTGCTCTGTTGCGGAGCGCAAGGCACTGCAGCGGGTGGTGAAAACTGCCCAGCGCATCACAGGGACTCCACTGCCTGCCATCGAGCACATCCAGAGGAAACGCTGCCTGCATCGAGCTCGCAGCATCCTCAAGGACTCCTCTCACCCAGCCCACAGACTGTTTTCTCTCCTGCCCTCCGGCAGGCGTTTCAGGATCCTCCGGACCAGGACCAGCAGACTTAAGAACAGTTTTTTCCCCAGAGCTCTCTTTATTGAACTCAAACCCCCGTTGATCCACTTCCCTCATAAACTGCTAACTCTCCTACCTCACATCTGCCTTCACTTTGTTATTTGCACTACCGACTGTTTATCACAGTAACAACTGTTTACATATGCATCTTGCACTGCCATATCTTAACTGGATTATGCTCATTTGCACTGCCGACTGTATTTATAGTACCAATGTTTACATTTGCATTTTGCACCGTACTTCTAACTGTAATACACAAACCACTTTCCACTGCACTTTACACTTTTTTTTTTTTCCGGATAGCTCTGTCCATAATTTATTGCACTACCCTAATCCACTGCTATATTCCTCATATTAGCCTAACATATTATTGTATACCTCTATCTGTAAAATTCTGTTTATAGTAATAGCCATCTGTATATTATATTCATAGTACATATTCCCCTGTAAATTCTGTTTATAGTAATAGCCATCTGTATATTTATTCACTGTACATATTCACCTGTAAATTCAGTTCTGTTTATAGTAAGACAACTCTCTATTTATACATATTTATATATATTCAGTACATATCCATGTCCTGCACTTACGCATACATTGTATATCCTGCACTTGCTGCTATTGCACTTCTGGTTAGACCTAAACTGCATTTCGTTGCCTTGTACTTGTACTTGTGTAATGACAATAAAGTTGAATCTAATCTAATCTAATCTAATCTAAACCTCTTGGGATTATTATGGGTTACCATTTCAGTCTGATACAAAAGTGAGATGACAACAGGGCTCTAATTGAAGCTGTATGGCTCTGCCAGAGTCACCCTCTCCAGACGGTATAGCTGCCTAAGAAGGTGAAAGGATTATGTGATGCATTTTGCACTGAGCCCTATATTGATCTGGCAGTTGGATGGCTCTTTGCACAACATGAGCAAAAAGCAAGAGAGATAATGAAAAGTCTTTGGTAAAAGACTTAAGCCTAGTTCAGACTGCATGATTTTCAAACTCGTCGGATCACAGTTCTTTTCACACTGCATGACTATTTTGGGTAGCATTCAGTCACTGCTGTGTTCACACTGCACGATGCATCGGCGACAGGGGGTTTCACACTGCATGACTGTACAAGAGAAAAAAGTCCGCAAACTACGTTTCACAAGCAAACACACGCAAAAAGTGAGAAGGAAACAACGCAAGATCACACGTGCGTCAGATCGGAGTTCCCGCGCGAGACTGGAATTGTTATTAAAAATATAGACTGCAGTTCAGAAACTTGCTATACAAATTGTCGGTGCGCTGATTTGCAGCAAAAAGGAGAAAAGAAAAAAGATTATGGTGGAGGAAATGGTTGGGGAGACACAGGGAGCAAGGATTGTGTTCTGCAAAGAGAGTTTAAGGTAAATAAATAATTTTGCAGTGTGCTGCTGCTGCGGCTGGTCAAGCAAATGTTTGTGCTTTGTTTCTGCTTGATATAACTGTAAATATATATAATAAAAATACGGATATTCTGGTCTATAACTCCTCCCTGAACCTCCCGCTGCCCTGTATCTCACTCTCTCATTGGCTGTAGGTCATCGCAGATTTATTTTTCAGTCAGAACTCATTTCACACAGCAGGAGTTTGAATCGCCGACAGGTCCAGATATTTAGCATGCCAAATATCTCGCGGGCGTTGGCGACTCATAGGCGATTCTCTCTGATCGCGTCTTTGATCATTCACACTGCGTGATTGTCACTCGCGTGCACGAGCACAGATTTGCCTATGATTTCAGGCATTTGTCGGCGATTTCCTAAAACCTGTCAGCGAGTCAAAATCGGGGCAGTGTGAACTTGGCATTAAGTGAAAAATATCCCTAAACACATTAAATTCCTTTTCAGATTTCTCTTGGGAGGGATATCACAAAATATCTGTCTGTTGCGGCCAACATCTAGGCTCAGCACAAAACTATACAGAAGCTGGAGCACTGTTGCCTCATATTTCCTCTTTGACTATTTTCTGCACATATGGTATCGTCTTCAGTGGCACACTCTAAACACTAGCAGCTGGGTAGTGCTCATGCGGAAGGCCATAACACTCAATTCCCTTAATTCCCCCAGTGTGCTGTCTCTAATGTGCAGGCAGATACTCATCTGTCCCTGGGGCCTTGGCTCCCCACCCCAGCCCCCTACTGGCCCCATTCATAAAACATTTTCTTGGGATGTGCAGGGGCTATCTGGGTAAATGTAGAGGAGCCTAAACACATGTGCACACACCTCAGGTTATTTCCTCATCAGAATCCCACTACACTGGGATCAGATGGGAAATCCTCACAAATTTACTTCGAGGATCATTGCAGGCCATCTTCTCATTTATTTTCTTTGTAAATGTCTTAGCCAAGAAATGTAAAAAAATATGTGTGACACTTTAAAAAAAAGGTTCTATATGGCACCAAAAATAGTTCTTGGCTCGTAATCATAGGGGAACCTTTTTTAGTACTATATAGCACCATTTTTGGTGCTTCAGTGGTTCTTCAGCGGTTCTTCAGAGGTTCTTCACCGGTTCTTCAGAGGTTCTTCACCGGTTCTTTGACTAAGGTGCTATATAGCACCTCTGAAGAACCACTGAAGCACCAAAATTGGTGCTATATAGCACTAAAAAAGGTTCCCTTATGATTACGAGACTTTTTTTTTAGAGTGTATGTGGTGATTGTGACAATAACTTTTCATCAAGTAATATGACAAGGATCCACTTTTTTTTTTTTAAACTAGAGAACCATTGGTTCCTATAAATTAAATTCAGTAGCCAAATTACTAGCTAAATCACTCATTAAAGATGGTTGTTCAGAAGGCGTTTAGTTTTCATCTGATGCTGTCACTTTAGTGATTTGATGCTCTCACTTTAGTCCTGATTGTATATGTACTGTACTGTTTTGTAAGAATAGGCCTACTTCTGCCCACTTGAACATTTTTTTTTTAAATGTAAAAGTAAATAATGTTTTCTGACAAAATATTCAGCCCATTTCATTCATAATACAGTATCATACTTTAGATGCATTGCATTATGGGATAGTTTTTTTTCTTCTTCCGTGCTCATTTCATGTTTCTAGGTCAAGCTAACGAGACGAGGGAACAAGGATACAGTGTAATGATGAAGTTGAAACTGGTATATACATCTTATTGTGGTATACATGATGGTGATTTTTGTTTTCATTTGTTTTCTTTTTATGTTTCATGTATTTTGAATAAAATGTATGTCAATGTATACTCTGTGTATATCCAAGTATGGGAACTACATTTCCAAAAATGTGGGAGGGTAAAGTGTTGAGGCGGAACATGTATATGACATTCTTCTTTCAGACAAATAAAAGTCATATTAAAAACGTCCTGGCTTTTCCAAGCTTTATAATGGCAGTGAATTGTTGGGTCATTTTTGAAGTCCATAAAAGGGCATTTATCCATCATATAACTGCTCCACACGGCTCCGGGGGGTTAATAAAGGCCTTCTGAAGCAAATTAGCGTGTTTGTGTAAGAAAAATATCCATTTAAAAAAGTTTATAGACTAATATAACGAGCTTCCGGTGGTCAGCGGTCCACAAGTCGATGATAAAAGAGTAACCCCTGACGCATCGCAAGCTTTGAAGCCTCTCATGCATAGGGCTGGGCACGGGTCTGATTTTCCAACAGTAGCACTAATTAAAATCCGCACCCGACCCGACCCGCTTAAAATAGAATCAGTTTAGCATTATACATTAACATTATAGCCAGCATACAGAAGTTATTACACGACCATTAACACAAGGATAACTTCAGCCGAAGCTGTCAAAAGGCTACATCATGAAGAACATGGTTATGGTCCCCTACGAGGCACATTCAGTTCTGTCCCCTTTTGAAAAATACAGTTCGATGGAACTGCTTGTACTTGGTTTGTTACCACAGTTATCTGCATGCTTCCTCAGCGATGAAGTTCCACATTTGCGGCTATCCAATATACAATATTTTCTTCAACTCAGGATCCATTTCGACGACTGCAGTGCAGGCAGGTTGTGCGGGCACAGTTGTGATTCTCCTGGGAGGCGCGCAGGCACAAATAAACTGATATGGATTTGAAATTATTTTATCAACTTTAAATACAGGCAAGGCATATTTTTGTAGATGCGTTCCTAAAAATATGCATATATTTTTTAGGAACACATCTACAATATACATGCATATATGTTTATATATATTCGTTTGCATGTGACTGTTTTAAACCCGTGTTTCTCCCTTGTCTGACCCACGCCCGTTTCCGATACAGTTACTGTGCGTTCACACCGCCGCCAGCGAGAGCGTCAAAGTGGCCGGAAGTCAATCAACTTTATGGTAATGAGCTATGACGCGGTTCGGCGGCAACCAATGGGAATGTAATAGTGCTCCGCTTGAGATGATTCTAGAGAATGCAGTGCTGTAAACTTTGGTTCCGACCACATTAGTTCCCAAGCAAAATAGAGGAGAGGTTGATCACTGCTGGTGCGGCGGGTTTGATAAGAAGACGCGCAACATTATTTATACACCAAACAAATGGCTTTTAATTGGTTTATTTCGTTAGCAAACATGTAACTATCATTGTTAAGTTCTTTCCATCGATCTGTTTTTTTTTTACTTTCACATTTAAATGATTTCATGAGGTTATATTATACGGTTATACCCTACCTGTGGTCGTCTGCACAAACGCCAATCAACATGATTGTTTGCTTTGCAGCCCCTTTAAATGCAGTTTTAAAAAAGACAAAGCATTCGATCTACGCCAGAGCGGCAGCGCGTCCACGAATCTTTCTACAGTGTCGATGGCAGGGCGGCCAGAGCGAAGTTTCACGCTCTCGCCGGCGGCGGTGTGAACGCACAGTTAGGATGTTTTTCACCCGTTTCAGCAATATTCGGGAACCCGCACCCATGCAGGACTCTGGGGCTGGGCAACAAACTCAAGCCCCTCTTCTCTTATATCGAAATCCTCCGCCATTTCTCTTTAAAAATTCTCTTTTAGACTTCTAATTCATGACCGGTGTTTTGTTTTGCTCTATCCTCTGCACTTCTGCTTTCGTCAATACGCATGCGTCAAGGGTTCAAGGGTCAAGGGTTACTCTTTCACCGTAAGTCGAACTTGCTACCACTGACTGCTGGAAGCTCATTATTATAGTCTATAAAGTTTTAAATATGGATATTTTCTTATATAAACGCACCACTTTGCTTCAGAAGGCCTTTATTAACCCCCCGGAGCCATGTGGAGAAGTTATATGATGGATAGATGCACTTTTAATTCACTGCCATTATGAAGTGAAGTGACGTGACGTGTGGCCAAGTATGGTGACCCATACTTGGAATTTGTGCTCTGCATTTAACCCATCCAAGTGCATACACACAGTAGTGAACACACACACAACGTGAACACACACCCGAAGCAGTGGGCAGCCATATTGCTGTGGTGCCTGGGGAGCAGTTGGGGGTTAGGTGCCTTGCTCAAGGGTCTCACCTCAGTCGTGGTATTAAGGGTGGAGGAGAGCGCTGGTTATTCACTCCCCCCACCGACAATTCCTGCCAGACCTGAGACTCGAACCTGCAACCTTCCAGTTATGAGTCTAAATCTCTAACCATTAGGCCACAACTTTCCCAAATAACACTTGATAAAGCTTGGAAGAGCCAGGACATTTTAATATAACTTAGATTTTATTCATCTGAAAGAAGAATGTCATATACATAGGGGTGGAAATGGGGGAGTATGCGGGGGGACGGAGTTCCATTTGAAAAAAAAAAAGGTTAGATTTTCTTTTTTTTTTTGGAAATTAAAAGGATTTCTATATTTTAGCCACACAATAGTCTACAGTATAATAGCCCACATAAACATAACGAGATATGCACAAAACACACACAGATGGCGACCCATGCTGGTCAAAACTGTAAATGCAATGAAAACACAGGCCAATGTAGATACCTGAAAAATAAAATAAGGATTAAAAGGGATTTTTAAGGGAATAAAGAGAAGAGAGAAAAAAGAACGGTAAAAGAAGTTCTAGTCTAATTGTAGCCTAGCTGTGAGGTAATCCATTTAGGCTAAACTCTTTGCAAATAGTATTTTATTTAAAATAGGCACACATTCACTATTCACTAACATGTCAAAAGTGAAAAAGTGTCTTATAACATATTTTGATAAAATATGGCGTTTACATCACTGTATAATTACTGTGGGTCGTTGAGTACATCTATTGTTGTCAAATATTAAATGTTTAGCTACTTATATCTCACCATGCACCCCAAAAATGATGAGTAATTTTTTTTTATAATAATGATTTTAGAAATGTCCAAACATAAATAAAAAAAAAACATTAAGTCATATAGTGGCTGTAGGTAAACATTTTGTTATTTCAATTTTAAAAGTGTTTGTTTTCCAGTAGATGGCAGCAATCCTCCACTAAACTAAAGCACATGTTCACGTTATCATCATGAATGAAAATGAGAAATGTAGATATTTTTTAAAAGTGGATTTTACATAAAATGTTGCCATTTTATATAAATGCAATTATTTAAATTATTACAAATTGAGGAAACTAAATAAATAAACTGCACAACTTTACAGTAAAAACATTAATAAAGCTTGTGATATTACGTTTGTCTAAAAAACGTTACATTACATTTTGGGGCGGTACTTGTCCCCCTCAATGTGTGTGATGGTTACGGCCCGGTTTTGTTGTGTGTAGCCCTATAGTAATTTTGGGTATTTGCTAAGAAACACTATTTTTATTTTTGTTTATTTTATTTAAAATGTACATTTCATAATGTTAAAAAATGTTTAAATAATGTTTATGTGGGTTAAAAAATTAAGTTAGTTAAAATTCATGTACCCGGAGGAAAGATCCAATCAGGAGTGAGTGTGAGAGGTCACAGAGGAACGAGGGGATGTTGTGGAAAGAACGAGATGAGAGAGACACGAGAGAGACATGAGTGAGAACCACGCGGGGACAGACACGTTTTTAACTTGGTAAAACACCAAATGAATGCGTGTGGGATAGTAAATGTACTGGTAATCTACACTAAGTGTGAGTTACGGACATTTCACTAAGTTTCCAGTGTAATAGTGTTTTGTTGTGAAGCACTCAGTTAGAGTTTTCCACGAGGAGGAAGAGTGAACGGCTTGTCAGCACGACTTAGTTACAAGGACATTGCGAGTGTGTAGCCTGCTCGGTTGCCCTTTTGTGCATCGCCTGGAGAAGCACTCATCTCCACAGCTATTGCCTAGCTAGCTGTCAGACGGCGCCCTCAATCACAAGCATCGCGTTGCCGAGGCGTGAATGACGACGCTCTGATCAGCACTACAGCCGCAGTGAGTTTTGTTTTCTGCGCCACGGCGCGAAACGGCCATTGTGTTTCTGGTCTCCCCGCTCGCAAGCAACATTACAGGCCTGCAACGTATCCTCATCTGACTGTCTCAGGGGTATTTATTTTATTTCATTGAGTGGCCATTTATTCATATTTGCCGGCTTAGTTTAAATTTTGGGAACTGGATTGTGTTTCATTTGAATGTACTGTTGTATATTTGATCTGTATATATGTACATACTATTTTTCTTAAAGTAAATAGTTCAAACGTATTTCTGTGGTAGCTTTGTATTACATTGTGTTTGTGATATTGGAGGATTTTAATACTTGAGGCAAGGTAATATATAAGTTTACAGTTTCCTGATTGAAAGTTAAAGTGTTTGATAATTCTGATTTAGATAAGTGACCTGTAAAGTGATTCATATTGACTAAAAGTATTGATAGTCATTTAAAAGGGGTGAAATATTACTGTAACTATAGTGTTGACATTTGATTAACCGAGCACTTGAAATAATTCCCTACAATTAGTTTTATCCTCTAATTTAGCAATAAAGACATTGTATCTCCACTTTTCATTCAATTAAAAGTAGTTATTTAGGTAAACGGTTACAAGTAGGTAATAATTAGAGAATTACATTTAGAGCATTAATTTCTCAATAAACAGGAATTCGGGAGCGCACTCCACACTACTAGCTAGACACGCTAGGGGGCGCTACATGTGTTTATAGAGGGCTTAGCTAATCAGTCCAATTAGAGAGAATTACTCTCTGCATGGACATCGCCTTCGTTGTCTGATAGGCCTGGTTTGGCATCTGAACGCGGTGCTCGCTGGAGTCGGCTGGATGCTTCGCATCGATGGCTTCGACCTATTGTACCCAGCGTTCTTTCCATGTCTTCATGCCGACCTACTCCCCGTGTTCGCCGCGGTGGTGTTCGCACCTTTAATCTTCGACCGTTGTGTCGGACCAAGCAGTTTCAGGGAGATTCTTTGCTATATACATGCCGTGGATATACTAAGCATTACGGAAACCTGGATAAAACCTGAAGACTTGAGTCCTTTCACTGAGCTGGTGGCACAGGGCTGTACATTTTTTAATTCTCCTCAGTTATCCGGTCGTGGTCGGGGATTGGCGACAGTGTTCAAAGACTTTCTCCTCTGTCATTGCTTATCAACTAGGACTCGTAGTAGTTTTGAAGTTCTGTTGTTTTTTCTCTCTCTGGACAACCCAGTGGTTTTGGCAATTATATATCGCCCACCTCATGTACACAATGATTTTCTCAATGAATTTGCTGAATTTATGGGTAAAATTGTCCTTAATCATGATAGAATCTTGATTTTATGGGATTTTAACATCCACGTCTGCTGTGATTTCAAGCCACTTGACAGTTTTGACTTTGAGCAATGGGTGTCTGGACCAACTCTTGTTCAAGGACACTCTTGATTTTATCCCGTGGTTTAACAGTGTTGGACATTAATATCAATAATGTAGGCTTGTCTGATCATATGCCTATATTGTTCTCTATGCCTTTGGATGTGAATACTCATAGATATTCTCCACTTCCAGGCTGGACTCGTATCATCACAGACTGTTCAAGTGACAAATTCTCCTCCATGTATGTACATCAAAGTGCAAATCAGTATATGATTTCCTCCACATGTCACTTGGATGCTGATGAACATCTAATTCTGTTCAATGCTACCTGTTCTAACGTTTTAACGTTTTAATGAAATTTTAAGTGACTCTCTTTCTGCCTATCAGCGGGCTGCTAAGGCTGCAAAGTGTAGTTATCTCTCTGAGTTAATAAAAAAAAATAACCATAAATCAAATATTCTTTTTTCCACTATTGAATCTGTTCTTCACCCAAATGTTAATCTGTTTCCCGAGACATCGGTCTCTCTTTGTGAAGATTTTGCAAGACATTTTTATGATAAGATTTCCCAGATTACATCTTTGTTGCCTCTGTCATCATACAAATTGTCTGATACTCCCATCTCCCCTTCCACTTGGTCTGTCTTTGAGCCTGTACATTTAAATACCCTGATTGAGATTATGTCTACTCTGAAACCTACTATGTGCCCCCAGGATGTAATTCCGGTACATTTCCTTGGACAAATTATTGAGACTGTTGGCCCTGACTTGCTGTCTATTATTAACAAATGTCTCTATACTGGCACTGTACCTGGCGACTTTAAACTTGCCATGGTGCGGCCTCATCTAAAAAAACCTAGTTTGGATCCTGCATTACCGGCTAACTTTCCTCCTATTTCAAACTTGCCTTTTTTTCCCCAAAAAATTTAGGGAAAGTGGTTTCCAAATCAACTTCAATCTTACTTGACTATTAATTAGATTTCTGAAAAGTTTCAATCTGGTTTTAAATCCTGTCACAGTACTGAGTCAGCTCTCTTACGAGTTTTGAATGATATCATGCTGATTACTGACTCTGGGCAGTCTATGGCTCTGGTTCTATTAGACCTCAGTTCTTCCTTTGATTTAGTTGACCATAATACACATATCATGTCTTGAGACATGTGTTGGTCTTCGGGGCACGGTGTTGCAGTGGTTTCATTCTTATCTTACTAATAGGAGATATGTTGTTAGCATTGGAAACCAATCCTCATCTGAAATACATTTAAAGTCTGGTGTTCCCCAGGGTTCGATTCTTGGTCCAGTACTGTTTTCCCTTTATATGCTTCCTCTAGGATCTATTTTTAATAAGTATGGGGTCTCTTTTTATCTGTATGTTGACGACACACAAATTTATATCCCCTTGAAGCATGATAATAAACAGGCTTTTGATGAACTAAAACTTTGGCTTGCACGTAATTTATTAAGCCTCAATGAGAGTAAAACTAAATTTATTTAGTTTCGTTCAAATTATCACTGTGTACACGATTTCGATTCAGAACTTCTTACTCCATACAGCACTACACCAATTTTCCCTCTAATTTCTTTTCTCGCTGAGCAAAACTTTTCTCTATTGGGCGGACATTTTGGTCATCTGAGCAAAAACATTCTTTACCTGTACAGCGTATGTAAACGCACACTAAAAAAGTGGTTTCATCATGCAGTTATAACTTAACTTTAATGTGTCATTTCTATTTTATTTAACCATTGATGTAAATTAGTGATATGTTAAATAAAAAAACACAAAAAAAAACAACAACATTTAATTCAGAAGTCACTAAATTAAGCACATTTTACAGTGCTGTTAACTTTAGTCTTCTTTACCAAGAAATTCTATTAAAATCTCCCCCAGGACAGTTCAATTCTTTAATAATATAATATAATAAATATAATATAATATAATATAATATAATTAATATATAATTTTATTAATATAATATAATATAATATAATATAATATAATATAATATAATATAATATAATATATTTAATATAATATAATATAATATAATATAATATAATATAATATAATATAATATAATTAATATAATATAATATAATATAATATAATATAATATAATATAATATAATTAATATAATATGAAAATAATTAAGCGGTTACACTTAATGTGTTTTTGTCATTTATTGGCAACAGGCAGCATTAAACCATCTATATGAGAATAAAGGCAATAAGCCTTTATTGTTTATGAATTTCCAAGATTTCTATATCAGGGGTTTTCAAACGTTTTAATGGCAAGGATCCCTAAACAATCCCCTTGTGAGATCAATTCTTTATTTGGCTTACACTATAATACAATTATAATAGACTACAATATAATATAAAAACTAATGGAAGTATTTAAACTGATAGTATATTATATCAGTTTAAATGCTTCAATTTGTAAAAAAAAAAAAAAAAAAAAAACGAACTGAAGTAATCAAGTAGATCTAATAGCTAAATATGTTCAAGGGAACATGTGAACTCTTTTATAGTTATCTAAACATCACTGAAACCCAAACCACACACATCTATTTAAACTGATGTATGTTACTTTGGTGTTTAGAGTTTGCACGCTACACCTGTGGTGGGTGTAACTGTAAATGTCTGTTTTGTTACCGTGCTGTGTCCATCATCTGTTATTTCCACCACTTAATCAAGCCACTCTTCTTTAAAACATGATGAGGTTTTATTCCACGTCTTTGCGTTTCTCGTTGCCAGTCAAATATAGTATTCATTTTAAAATCTTGTTGTTCATCTATAAATCGCTTCATAATCAGGCTCCGCAGTACCTATCTGATTTGCTACATCCATACACTCAATCAAGAGAACTCAGATCGGCTGATTCTAGGCTATTGCGTATTCCCAGGGCACGTCTCAAAAACAGAGGCGATCGTGCTTTCTTTGTTATTGGCCCCAAGTTGTGGAATAGTCTCCCAATTCATATTCAAACTGCCTCAACTCTGTCTATTTTTAAGTCCACTCTTAAAACTTATTTCTTCTCCCTGGCATTCTTCATTTCCTGACTTGCTGTGCAATGATCCATTATTTTAATGCACCTCTTCCATTTCCCAGTTTGAGCTTTATTGTGTCTTGTTTAGAATTCTACTTTGCATATTCTGTGCAGCACTTTGGTCGACTTCGGTCGTTTTAAATGTGCTATATAAATAAACATTGTATTGTATTGCATTGTACTAATAATTTTCCCCTTTTTATTTATAATAAGGGGTTATCAATGATGCATAGGCTATATTATTAAACTAACCAAAAACAAACTGTAGAATTCAGAAAATAATGAAGAAAAATACAAAAAAATTCTAAATAATATTACTGTAACAGCCTCGTTTGTGTAACCTTTTCCCACACAAGTTTGAAATGTTTCAAATGACCCACAGACTTTTATTATAATGGGTTTGTGTGAAGATTGTTTTAAGTTCACTTGGAATTGATATAGCACTGTAAAAAATGTATAATCTTCCCAACTCAAAATTTTCTAGTGACTGGTCACATCTAAAGTTTTCAATTGGCCCAAGTGAAATTCTGAAAATGTAATTTTTATCAATTGTGGCAACAGCCTGTTAACATGGGCTCAATTAGAAATAATATGTTGAGCCAATGGAAAAAATTTATAATTCTTCCCAACTCAAAATTTTCTAGTGACTGGTCACATCTAAAATTTTCAATTGGCCAAATTGAATTTCTGTGAATTGAATTGTATCCATTGTGGCAACAGTCTGTTAACATGGGCTCAATTAGAAATAATATGTTGAGCCAATGGAAAAATGTAATTTACCAACACTGTAAAAAATGTCAGACCTCTCCAATTAAAAATGTTCTAGTGATTTAAAATATTTAATTGGACCAACCACACAGTTTCACTGTAAAACATTTCTCCAATTCAAAGTTTTCTAGTGACTGATCACATCTAAATTTTTTAGTTGGCCAAATTGAAAAATTTAGATGTGATCAGTCACTAGAAAACTTTGAATTGGAGAAATGTTTTACAGTGAAACTGTGTGGTTGGTCCAATTAAATATTTTAAATTGTAGTAACAATTGTTTATTTCTCACTGTCCAAAAAGACAAAAATGACTAAAAACATAAATATATTAAAGCAGCACTAGGTAACTTTTGCTCTCGGGCTCCCCCTACAGTTGTGAAACAGTATTGTCCTCTACTACTGTCGTAAACTGTCATTCTACATCAGCGGATGCATCGCACCTGCATTTGTTGACATGACAACCATGATAGCCCTGAACACTGCCAGAGTTCACATGCAGGTGTTCTGCTTGCGTCGCGTGTGAAATGTCTTCATCCCAGGTACAGTGGCATATGTTTCAGCATGTCGTATGAATATAATTTCATGGGTTTTATTTTTTTCAAACGCCAAATGATCGCGATGCTCACGTTTACAAGCCAGCGTCATTATAGTAGCCTAGTCTATTGGTTCCCGTTTTACAGAATCTATATGATACTTCAGTTCAATGTTTGAGTGGTAGGTAATAACCATATATCGTCAATATTATAATATCAAGCTACCCTAGATGAATCTGCAAATTTGAAAAATCGATTTGCATTATAGCTTGAGGAAAGACAAATAAACCAATATCACAGACATGTTAGGTATCCTAAAATATGATTTTGTATGTATTACGTATTTTCTTGCAAGAATGTAGCCCCTCCTCCTCCAGCTCACGCCAACGAGCAAACGCTGGCCCAATGTTGATCCTTGTCCTGCCTTTAATCCCATCACTTTCTCGTTTCCTCTTTTTGCTTTCCTCCGACAAAACCTTTGCTTTCTTATTTTTCTGTGCTGCTTCGGTCATGACTATAACATTTGGCAAACAAATGATAGTTTGGCTCACACGTCCGAATTTAAGGAAGTGGGGGTGGTGGTGGAAGTGACGTATATGCTGTAAAGCAGTCGAATTTTGTAGTTCTTTTTTTTCTCGGGTTACTACCCGAAACCCGAAGTTTAAAAGTACGATTAAAAACGATACAGACCCCGTCAGGCTATGGCAGGCGTGTCATTCAACCTATTGTAAGTCGATGTATCATCACAAGAGTTTTGAAAATATATTATGAAGGTTGAAAAGTTACCTAGTGCTGCTTTAAGCAAAATACAGAAACAGACAACAGGGTTGACATTTTATCACATTACTTTATTAACAAGTAAATTCCAACACAGGATATTTGGGTGAAAATACCTTATTTTCAATAAGGAAAAACTCTGAATACATTCAAGAAGTCTTCTGCATAACAGGATGTCTTGTTGTGGTGAAGAAAACGCGGCACTGCAAACTAAAAACCTGCAAATAAAAATAAAAACTAACATTAATGACAAAGCTCCCCTGCATCACATCTGGCAAGAGACAGAACAGAAGTTTCTTCATTATATAATGAGGATGAGACGAATGAATGGACATCAGAAAATCACTAGCTTGACGTGTTTGATATTAAAAGGCAATAACTTAAGCCCTGAAAGAGGCCGACGCCAAACGCACCGTGTTCAACAGTCGCATGCCGCACATATCACACAAATGACTTAATTTCCTTATTACCTATTGTTTTAGACATATAAGACATGAGGAAAATAAAACTATTGGCTACAGGCTACCATTAGATAATTATGTGGTAAATGAGAACACACTCATGAAAACAATGAATGCATGAACTCGTGATACTACAAAATGTCTTTTAAACTTCATACCCGGTCATAAAGCAAAACTCTGGAGAATAATTTCAGTGCTTAATACTCACCAACGTCTTTGTGAGATGAATATCTCTCTATTCTCTTGGGAATGTCTGTTTCGGTCTTCAGCACCTGCTGGTTCGGCTCCGCTTGCGCTGCCGCTCCCGCGTCTCCGCATTTGAAATCTCCACACAAACGTTTTTTTTCAAGCGCATTTTGCGCATGCGTATACCGTTTTTCGGACGGAGGACTTGTTCAGCCAACATGAATTTTTCACTTCGACTTCATAGATTGACTGAGCACAATTAAATATGTTTGGTGAATATACAATTTTAATTTTGAGTGAAGACCTTAAGCTATGATTAGTACAATGCATCTTTTTGCATGGCGATAATTATTTGGAAGTCATTTATTGGGCCTATATGTAATGATCAATTTACACAATTTTTCCCCCCAATTTTTTTTTACAGTGTATTTATACTGTAATGTTGAATGTCTATCATTAATGTTTAAAAAGAAAAAGAAAAATCAGAGACATCAGTAGCAGTTTTAGTATCAGTGATACTAGTGTCATAAAAATATGCCATTACAACAAATATTTCAAATATACTGTATTTAAGTTGTTTGTACATTAGTTTGGAGAGTAACTGTGAAATTACTACAACATACAAAATATTAAAAACGCAGATGTTGAAAGTGCAATTAATTAGTTAACTTTTTTTTAATCGATTGATATACTGCCTTACAACTAGATTCACCTTTACATGTTTAATAATTGTTGATATTCAAAGCACTAAACTGAGATGTACAGTAACCATCCAAAACATTCTACAGTTTTCTTTAACCTGAGCATAATTTACTTAGAAAGTTTTTGTGATCTCTTAAACTGAGCAACTCAAAAAAAAAAAAAAACACCTTTCCAAACTTCTGATTTTGTCTTTGTCTTCTGATTTTTTGAGATTTGAGTAATACATTTTTTTAAATTATTATTTTATTAATGTCCCTATGCAATTGCAACCAAATTGCCCTTGAAGTGTGCCGAGCAATCCCTTATGAATAATTGGGATGAAGTTCAAGTGGTTTGTTACAACAGGAACTTGGATAAATCACAGGAGGTCGACAGCGTGACATTTTTCTCTGGATCATGTTTTTCTGAGCTTCATCACTGGGAAAACTGCTGTGGCTAAATATAATAGATTGTTGCTAGCCTTATTTAAGTGAATAGGAGTCTCATTCAAATCCTGAAAGGATAATACATTGGATTACGTTTTTGTATAAACTCACAGGTCTTCTTTCAAACTCACAGGTCTTCTTTGAACTTCTTTCATTTACTATTTGCCCTTTTCTTTCAGGCTGCAGAAAAGAAAGTCAATAACAGTCATTTCAGGTACGTACTAACTAGTATGCATAATGTGTCAAGTTGTGCTTTATAGAGAAGATAAATGAGCAGTGTATATAATATACAGTGACAGGGAAGGGATATGTTCGGTTTACTTTGGTTAGGGTATTCGGTTTGCAATAGGCCTAGTTATGGTCTTAGTTGTTGTTGACCCATAACCTTAATAAATAAGGTTGTGACATTGTTAAAGACAAGTAAACTGGCAGTAATAAAATAATAAAAAATAATAAAAAAAAAAAAAAATTTGCAGGTATGTCTAACAGTAATTTTTAGGAAGAGAAAATTAAATCAAATATAAAATAGCATAGTCTTCACTATATAAATTACATATAGATTAATACTTATTAAAGTTACAAAAGTTATTCAATCAAGAGCAGTGAGTGACTTTTTTCTTTGTCCTTTGTTGTTTGATAAACATTGAAACAAATCTGCAGGTTTATTAGGCTGCTGTCACTCTAAGAGCTGCACAGATCCAATATACTGTTACACATGCCTTTTATTTTTAAGATATAACAGACTATGTTTACTAGGATACGTGCCAAGACCAGCATTGTTTTACTTAATTTTGTGTGAATATGTCCGTTCAAGCGCAAGACATTAGGCTTTCTGGGTGCACCCTTCTGATGTTTGCACACACAAAACTTCTCACACCAGATTATTACTGAAATACGGTAACAATGCTCTTCATAGCCTCAAGTTCAACATTGGAACATTCAATTTCGCACTGCACACAACCGGCAGTGGCATTAAGTGTAGCACAAGCGTGATAAACATCCAAACAATTGCCTGTGGCTGCAACTAACCATTATTTTGATAATCGATTAATCTGTTGGCTATTCCTTTGATTAATCGGATGGAAAATTAAATTTTATATAATTTAATTATTAAAACATTATGTTTTAAAAAAAATCATTAATTTATATAGATTATTTTTACAAATATTATCCCATATCCTGCCCAATGTTGTCCTCCAAACAATGAGCAATATAAAAGCTAATAAAACAAATAAAGTAAATGTACAGTAGGCTATGCTAATACATTAAAGAAGGGTTAAAATCGCCTCAGGTTACGAAAGTAATCATGGTTCCCTGAGAAGGGGAATGAGACACTGTGTCCTAGGACGCTATGGGGCAATGCCCCCAGCCTGACCTGGTGTCTGAAGCATGTGTCTAAATGTGACAATGTCATTGCTCGGCGACTGCCTATGACGTCACTAACGGTACGACTGCAAGTATAAGAGAGTGCCTGCAGTACACGTCATCAACTTCTTTTGTCTGAAGGAGGCGTGGACAGGCATACCTGAAGCATGGCAACGAGACGCAGTGTCTTCTCAGGGAACCATAGTTACTTTCATAACCCGAGACATTCCCTTTCGAATGGGAACTCACACAGCATCCAAGTACACTATGGGCAACAAATACCCACTACACCATGCTGAGGGGAAAGACTGCTATACACCCTACACAAGGAAAGTCCAGCCTTTCCAAACTTCCTCCCTTCCCCTGCAGGGCCAAGAGCAGAGCTCGAATGTCTGGCATGCCACAAGCATACCTTTAACCCTTTAAGACCTAAGGGTATTTTTACAATTAATTTTCCGCCTGGTGTCATTTACTAAAAAAGCTTGTAAAACATCAACCCTGTTGTGCACAGACAATTGACACACCTCTTTTTTTTCAAGACAAGTTGCACTGTCAGTATATGTGTGTTGCATTGATGTCACCTGAATGTAAAATAAGTTATGGGACCATAAAGACAAATGAAAACATAAAACGGAAATTGAATCACTCAAATATTTATTGAAAACACACACAAATAAATAAAAGCTAAGCATATTTCCTCTGGAAAACAGTTTGTTCAAGTCTTTGGAGTCCTGAAACTCAGGAATAAACATGATAACTTATACAGAACCAAAACTATTTACATTTTTCCAAAAAAAGTCCAGGCGCTTTTGGCCTCTTTGGATTTTGGATATTTACTGGTGCCAAGCCTCAAAACAGTTCCTATCAGGAACTTCTCCTCAAACTTTCTCCTCAAACTTTTTCCTCAAACTTTCTCCACAAAACTGCAGCGCGTCTCTCTCTCTCTCTCTCTCCTCAACACTAGCCGTGCGTCTCTCTCCATCCACAATAACAGAGCTGTGGTTCATGCGTAATGACGCACACCAACGTGGATGACGGATCAGCCTGTCATTGGTCAAACCCTCATCCAAAATGGCAGCTAGCATCGCGCTAGCGGCAAAAATGACGGAAAATTTATAAATTATGGACATCAAGTGGATATATCTTGGATGTAAGCGTTTTGATTTATTGCTGAACAACTCCAAAAAGATGCACATGTTCCAGGCTGGATAGAAAACCTTCTGTAAAGGCTACAAAGACACCAAAGACACCCCCGTGATGGCTAGCTCGTTAGCTTTCTGCTGGAAAAAACGGTAAGAAAATCGATAAAAGTTTCATGAAATAATATAGATATTTATCGGAGGTGCCGTGTGACGTCGTGGGCGATGCCGTCGGGCTCTGAGGGTTAAGGGAATATGGTACAGGAGACAAAGATCAACTCCTTCACCTGTCACACTCTGGGGAGCAGAGGACCCTGCATAATGGCCCTCTCACTCACATTTGATGTAACCATCCAGAAAGGGGAGTTAAAAACATGCTGACTGCAACCACTCAAACACAAATGGCCTGAAATGTGTCCAAGAACTCTAGACTCTAGCACTACTGAAGGTGCCTTACAACGAAAAGAGTTTGCAACATTCCGGGCAAATAGCCACTTATCGGGTTCTAAAATACGGACCAAGCTCTCACGGGGAGCAGGGGACCTTGATTCAAGTGCTCAACCCTCATCCCTCTGGAGAGAATCAAGCATCAGTGATGTTTCATTGACCACATCACAAATACCCCTTTTCCACCAGCATGAACCGGGTCTGCTAGTTCAGAGCTAGTGCTCGTGCCGGTTCGGAGTTGGTTCGACTGACGAGCTCTCTAAGAACCGGTTTGCCTTTCCACGGGCTAGAGAGTCACCACAGAGCCAGGTCTTACGTCACTGTATAGGCTACGTCTCATCTTTCTCAGCAACGCTAGCGAGGCAGCGGGAAACACAAACACACCAGGCTTGTTCGAGATGTATCGGCGCTGCGCAGACCGCAAGAGCGATTCAAAAGCATAAGGAGTCGTATGCTCTCGTTGTACTTTGATGTCAAGTCAAGTAAAGTCAACTTTATTTATATAGCACTTTTTACAATGCAGATTGTTTCAAAGCAGCTTTACAGTGTTAAACAGGAAAATAATGCAACAGATTTTGATTTGGCTGTACAGCCGCTCTGGAGAAAATGATGTAATTTAGCTCATTTCAATTATCATATAGTGACAATGTGGGCAGATCAGTAATTTAGTTAATTTAGTTTAGTAATAAAATTTATTTAGATATTTAGTTGAAAATTTAGTCTCCCAACTGAGCAAGCCAAGCCAAAGGCGACAGTGGCAAGGATCCAAAACTCCATCAGGTGGCATAATGGAGAAAAATAAAGCTTGGGAGAAACCTAGGTTTATTTATCGGTCTTCACAGCACCGATGCATCTCGAACAAGCCTGGTGTGTTTGTGTTTCCCGCTGCCTTGTTAGTGTTGCTGAGAAAGATGAGATGTAGCCTATACAGTAAGTAGCCTAACGTATTTGTGCAACTCGCCATGATTTGTATAGACAGAGATTACAATTGAGCAGCTATTAGCTCGATTAGCTGCTATTTCAAAAATAGCGGTCACAAGTTTGTGTTCGCCTTGTTGGTCACGGTAACCCCGCCCCAGCCCCTGACGCAAGCGGTTCTTACTTCTAGACAATATTTTGGTGCTACTTAAGCATCAGTTTTCCTGGTTCAGAGCTGGTGCTTTGGGTGTCAAAAGACAAAGAACTGATTTGAAACTAGGCTCTGGCTCCGAATCAGCACTCAAACTGCCTTGCTGGAAAAGGGGTAAAAGAGCATGTTCAACCCCCTCGAGAGTCAAATGTGCTCCGTTCAAAATTCCAACAGATTCTATTATTTTAACAAGAAACACACGAAAAACAGTTACAAACATATAACTATGGGTGCCTTCAACTCCCCCAAGAGCTGAACACGCTCTGTTCAAACGCCAGATTCCTATAACGTGCTTCAGACACCGGTCACACTGCAGGCATTCCTCATAGCATCCTAGGACACAGTGCGAGTTCCCATTTGAAAGGGAACTAAACATTACATTCTAAACCAAAAAAACAATGCATTGCTCAACATTTTAAAGCATGAGATCAAATTACTTTTAAAAATTGAATTAAAAAAGGTAATAAACAAAAATGTTAACTTGAAAGAAGTATAAAGAACACACATTCACTCATCTCATTATAGTAATTATAAGCTAATCCAACAATAGTCCCTTTACTGTTACTGTTCTCATAAAAATACGATTACTTGTTACATGTAGAAATTTAAACCTACATTTCATTTCTAACAATAAATATTTCAGCAAAGTGTATATTTTAATCAGAATTATTATTATTATGTGCTCATACCTGTCAACACTCCCGTTTTTGCAGAGAGTCTCCCGTATTTCACACCCATCTCCCGCCTCCCTCCTGTTTTGTAATTTCTCCCGGGAATCTCCCGTAATTTGTATGGCCCCAACCTCATTATATGCATAATCAGATCATTATTCCAATGTTGTTCAGTTGCCAGATCTTGTATGAAACGTCTACTCATACAATCGACACATCCATAGACTGATTTCAACCAATTTGTGACCTCGACTTGGCAACCTACAACCCAGTTGCGCTGTTGATCTCTGCGCAGGGTGCGAGAATGGTAGAAATGGGAGGAGAAGAGTCAGGTGATAAATAAAGCAGCATCCGTTTTTTTTCCTGTCATCCTTTGGCTAGTGTTAAATTATATGATCACGCTCTTATTTATGCAAATGCTTTTAAAACCATTCAAAAGCGACAAGGCAAAGAGAACGTGCAGTCTGTGCTAGGGGTGTGTCATATCATACCGTCCACGATAATACCGGTATACATTTTTACATGATAAAAAAGTGTCATATCGCGATATCAATGATATAGCGACGCGATGGCATATGGTGCATTTACGTTCCCTAGCGCGCACAACAACAACACCTGTCAGAGTATACACGAAGAGCAGCATGTCAGCCTCCGATAATGACTTAGTACCTAAAAAGGAGCTACTTGGTTACAAGAGGTCAGCCCTCATGACAACTGACTAAACATTGACAACTTAAAGTTGTTATCGATGTTTGCAGCGCAATATTTGACCGGAAGGGTAACATGGACAGAACTTTATTTTCGTCAGTTACGGCTCGTTAGATCTAGCATTCTGCCTTCTTTGAATCAGACACAGAGATAAAGTAGTGCGTAAGATTACATTTATTTGAATGAATGGATTATAGCATTTATTTGGATTAATGAGAGAGAGAGAGAGAGAGAGAGAGAGAGAGAGAGAGAGATTCGTACCTGTGTGACTGCGTCTGTTCAGCGTTTCTCTTAACGAAGATGTGGGTTTATTACTGAAAAATAGCGATGTAACCCCATCGTTGCTGAGAAATATAATGTAGTGATCCAGTAACTTAGCTATTTTATTGCTAAAAGTCACGGGGCGGCGTGCTCATGAATGTGCAGCGCGATCTCTGCTCTCTGAATGCGAGTGACGCGCGCACGCCTGTGTGTGTGTGCGCGCTTCAATAGTCCCGTTTACATGCACACTTTTATGTCATTCCGATTGAACGATTCTGTGGTCAGTTTACACGAGACGTTATCTAAACCGATCTGGTGTTGCTGTAAGAAACACCTCAGAAAAATAAATTCTTCTGTCAGGCGCAGCTTGAAGTAGAAAGTGCCTGGGACAAACGCTGTCAGATGAGATGGCGTAGCCAGGCTATGTCTGTATCATTATTCCAACATTTATCTTCATAACCTGTTGCAAAATAAAAAGTTTTACACTTCAGAAATATTAGTGTATCCTTATGAAAGCAGTGTTTATATGCAGCATTTTCATTCAGACTTTCAGACTTTTAAACCGATTACAGTGCTCCGTCTAAACACACCTGAAATGAAAACAGCGCATTTATATAGAACGAGGATTCATCTAACTTGGAACTACCTGTGCATTAAACGATTTTATTGCACACCTTCCAGCCAATCAGAATCAAATATTCAGACCATGGCATAAATTACATTATTGTTAAACAAAAATATGTTATGGTTTTGTTTGCACTTATAAATTCTGCTGCCTACCAGCTGCAATAACCAATAAAACTTTGTTCCATAAATTTTTTTTCTATATCATCATAAATATCGTTATCGCAAATATTCTTGAAATATCGTGATATAATTTTGAGGCTATATCGCCCACCCCTAGTCTGTGCCATGATACGTGCCAGTATCTGCACAGACAGAGTGCCAGCATCGAGTTCTCTTTCACGCTTTACAGGTCCCATGGCATGAAATTATCATTTTATGAGGTTTTTTAACATTAATATGAGTTCCCCTAGCCTGTATAAGGTCCCCAAATTTCGATAGGTGTAAACTGAGTTCTGGGTGTCCAGCTCTACCTTTGAGAAAATGAGCTCAGACGAGCCGATCTGGAATCTTCCCTGTATGTCACAAACAGTGAATACCAGTGTTCATTAATGCCGGATCTGTGATCAGTGATTTCTGATGTGTAGCTAATCATTCAAGTTCAAGCAGACTTTCTTTTAATCGTTTAATACTGTCAGTCCCGCTGCTGGCCATCTTGATGCCCTAAGCGTAATGCATCAGTGAATCAAGCCAGTGACTAAAACGATCAACTTCACATCGTTTCTGTTGGTAGCATGAAAATCTGTTATTTCAATTTTGATTAGACGCTAGATTAGCGATGAAAGAACACTCTCTTTATAATGTTCGGATCTGTCAATCACACATCGCGAGTGTATCTGCACACTTGTCCAAACTGCCGTTATAATGAATGACGCTGTTATGCTGCACAAAGCTCTTACTGTATTCCTGTCGATGTCGTGTTTGCTGTTAGTTGTGGTGAACGCATTTTGTGAGAGAAAACGATCTGCAATGACGAGATCACTGCATTCACGCGATCAACATGCTGTCTGTGTACTCAATGCACATCACTTTTCATGTGATGTGAAAAGGTCTAAAGGTTCCACATGTTACAAAGTTCGTAGAATAAGGAGGAAAAAGACAGGGTCGGCGTGACTGGGACTCGTGTTTATTCAGAACTCTCAGATACAAACAAAATAAACTTGCGCTCTCAACAACTCCGTACAATAAAACTTTCTCAGCTATCTTTCTCCAGCTCTAAGGTCTCTCTGGTCCACATGCAGTCCGTCTCTCTCTCTGGCAGCGCTTGCAGCAGACCTTGCTAAACCACGCCCCCTCCGCCACATAATCTAATACTCATTTCAAATGCAAAGATGTCAGCAAATCACAACAGTGGCCTTTTTCACTGAAGTCTCACATCAGACACGCCCCTTGAAACAGAGCATTCGAGCCAGAGGGTTAATATCAGTATAGATAAAATGCTTTTTATTTCTAAATTATGACATTTTTTTATGTAAAAACCATACTAACAATATAAGTACACCTCAGGAAACATTATAAAATAATAAAAAAAATCCATGCCATGGGACCTTTAACTACCCTTACAAAAATATCCAGCGGGAATCCTGAAGGACTGTGCAGGGACCATGCAGGAATCCTGCAAGACAGAATGAAAATCCTAAAGGACAGGGTAAATTCCTGCAGGAGTCATGTAGGATTGTCCACATACTGTCCTGTAGGATTGCATAATGTCCTGCAGGAATGTATGATTCCTGCAGGAATTTTTATTTAACTGTAGGAATCCTGTAGGTTTGTCCACTGACATGTCCTGCAGAATTGCATTATGTCCTGCAGGACCCCTACATTCCTGCAGGACATTATGCAGTCCTGCAGGACATGTCAGGATGTTTTATATACCTGTAGGAATCCTGTAGGTTTGTCCACTGACATGTCCTGCAGGACTGCACAACGTCCTACATTTTAAGAGCCCTAGCTGCAGTAAAATATATACTGATTGTTTGATTGATTGATTGATTGATTGATTGTTTGATTGATTGATTGATTGATTGATTGATTGTTAATTGCCGCATTAAAATATTAATTCACACACTTAAGGATTTCCAACATTTATTGCATACCTTCAATAACTTACTAGCTATACATACTGTATAAGCAGTTATTGTAAAATGAGCATAACAGTTAACTGTTTTGTAGAATTCTTCTCATATTCATTTCAAAACAATACCACATATAACATTTCTATTAATTTGTATCAACATTTAAGAAAACAGCATATTGCAAAATTAATAACTTACTTTACTGTAAGTCGTACAATACAATCATGCCAATAATCTTTCTCAAAAAATGCATTGAAGATTAAACTGTCCAATCAACAATGACAATTGATGCCCTCATAACTCAAAATAAATCAGCTGGCCTATAAACTTTGCTACATACTGAATAGACATTGTACTAATTTACGAATAAGTGTGGCCTCAAACATAGTTATACAGTAACCAAAAGTCTCTATTAAACACTTGCTAAAAATAAATGTATGTATATGACAAATATGTACAAATTACTGTACCATTCAGTACATTACTATACATATAGTACATGACTATTCAGTCAACTTCCCATTTGTTAGGTTGAATGCAAAGTAAATTAAGTAGGCCTACTCCGTACACATTTTTCAAGTAAACACAAGTTGTTTTGATTTCAGTGCACTTAATTAATTTGACATCACTAGAAATACAGCTCTCCTTAACTATCCCTGAGACAGTAGTCCCTGTTTGTCTGTCTTTAACCATGCTAAATTTGGCAGTGCTAACTGGATCGATCAAGGTGTAGCCTGTGTCAAGCCCCACATCAACAAATGACCTCACCAGTGCCACCGCCCCGTTTTCTGTAAGAACTGCGTGGTTAATTCTTCTAGATAGTGTTGTGCTTGTTTTTGAGTGAAATCTGTTTCCATTAATTATAGCCCTTGCATAAAAAGCACACTGATGAACATTAATGCCATGTTCGCTGAGAAGATATGCCTCTCTGGGTGTTGGTGATCTTACAACTGGTGAACCCAGGAAGATTACATTTGTTTTAATTGCGCAGTTTTTGGCAAGTTTGTACCCATGTAACATCCGCTCAACAAAGTCCTTGCTTAGTCGATTAATACCATTGCTGTAAACGCTTGTCAAAAGTCTTGGAACACTTTGAAAAAGAAGAAACGCATTGAGAATTTGCTCTGGAACTGCCTGTGTGCCATGGAAGAGCTTTTGCAAGTTGCCATTGTGACTTTCAAAAATAAAAGCACTCTGGCACCATAGTGGACCCCAGTTTCTCACAGATTGTGCAGCATGCTCTAAAATGTGCACATTGAAACTGACATGACATTTGCCATACAATTTCTCAAAACGGCTCACAAAAGTTTTCAGCAGATATTCAGCTGCATCGATGTCATGTGAAGAAATATTATCTTTTAACAGACAATAAGTTCCTTGTACAAGTAACAGTAAGTGTTCAAGGAACTGGCGTGGTAAAATGCCACTCAGGCATGGAAGACTATAAAACAAAAGAAAATTCCTGTATTCTGAGGCCTTCCAGAACTTACGAATCTTTATAGATCGGGGAGGTCTTGTAATATTAACTGGTGGCTTGATTTCAAGTAGCCGTTTGTCAATGGCCATGATTACTCTTCCAATATACCAGCTCTCTCCATGGTACTTTGTATCAAACCATAGTGTTGTCAATTGCCGACATACACCCAGTAAAATCCCATGCATGTAATCAAAAGAAAATCCTAGTATGATATTAAAAAATGTTAAAAGCATTAAAGGTGATGGCCCTTTGACTCCTCGAGCACATGTGCCTGTTTTAACTGCTGTTCTCACATCATCAAGATGCTGGTTGTGCGTGCGTGTGTTTGAATCTCCACTTTGTGAACTATATATCCTAGTGAAACCATTTCCCTTGGCAACAACTTCTCCCTTCTTATAACACCAGTTACATCCATGTTCCCCATTGAATTGTTTAATATTTTGGACAGAGCAGCGAGCAACTGAGTCGCACACACAGACAAGATTAAACACACGAACATTTTGTCCGCTGTGCATTACTGTTAGACCTTCCTTCTCTAGCTGAATGCACTCATCAACAAATGGTTGCATAAAATAATTCATTTTGGGCTTAGAAGGACCAAACCACAAACCAGCCAGCAGCACATGCCTGCTTCTCATATCTGGGGGTAGTTCATTGATTATGATTTGGATTGGCCAAATGTGGAAAGGAGATGATTTAAAAATGGGGATACCATCAACATTGTGAAAGGTTCAACTGGTCTGGATCATTCAGGGGATCGACAGATTTATACATGGCACCATCAAAAATATCTTGGACACTGTCTGGACTGCTTTTGCCCCTTGTCCATTTGTAATCCAACGCTGCTCTAAATACCGAATCTAACATCTTTTCTTCCAATTGTTTTCTGATTGATACTTTCAGAAAAATGTCACCTGATTTAATAAGTGAGTTCATATCCCCAGGTTCAGAACCACATGAAGCACAACAAGCTGGGATCTCATTACCAAAGTAATGATGACATTTGGGGCAGATGTACAAATACAATAATAGCCCAGGTTATGTTTAAACATGAGGGACAGTTACATTAGTGTCCTACCACGGTATGATGTGGTGGTGGGTTAAAGTTGCATGGGTAACTAATCTCCTCTTCAGAATTGTCATCCTTATTCAGAACAATAAAAAGTAAATGCACAGATGAATCTTTTGCTCATATATATATATATATATATATATATATATATATATATATATATATATATATATATATATATATATATATATATATATATATATATATATATATATATATATATATATATATATATATATATATATAAAATAAAATAAATGTGTTACTGTAGTGACACTAACAGGGTGAATGTAATGTAGCATCATATAATGGTATGTCATATCTGCATGACTTTTACTTACTTGACACTCTGGGTGTTGCAGCCATGTTTTGTAGGTATTTTTCCTAAAATCTTAAAGCAAAATAGACAGCGTCAAATAGAGGTTAATGCCTTTAACTTATATAAAAGAACAACCTTTTCATTTTAACATACCTTTAACATGACCACTCCATCTTCTCTTAGTAGCGGTTGGAACTGATGTATGTTTTTGTAGGTACAACTTGTACTCCATTGTCAATGACTGCAAGTAACAAATAACAGCTTTTATGTAGCTTCTTTCACAAATGAAATGATATACAATTCTGTTTAACAATGGAATTCTTATTCATCAAATTATTAAATATGTTAAAAGTGTTTACTTTCCAGTTGATGGCAGTAAATAGTCCAGTAAACAAAACAAACAAAAATGTTTTCATGTTATCATATGGAACTGAGAAAGATTTTTTTTCTCATTTCTTTAAAATTTTACATCATAGACATTATAAATAAATAAATAAAAATAATATATATATATATATATATATATATAACAAATTGAGGTAAATACATTTACAAAAAATAAAACCCCCCAAAACTACAACTGTCGAGTAAAAAATAAATAAATTAAGTGACATTAGGCCTTACTTAAAAAAAAAAAAAAATCGCATTGTAACGTTGCTGTCTCTAGAATCAGCAACGCATAGGGGTTTAAACAAGTTACCTATAATGATCCATAACATGACTAATGTCATAAATAACGTTTTTTGGCTAGGTTGCTGAAATATAGATTATTATTAGAGCAGTTATGAAAAGGATACTTACAGGGAAACGGGTCCGTTCCGTTGCTTTGTAGCAGCGCTGGGATAAGTGTCCGTTATTTTGTCGCACGCGCTGTCTAGACGTGCACGCGCTGAAACCGTTGACCGTCGATCGAGCGCTGAAGTAGGTGAGTGAATGTTTTTCCCTCATTTAAAATGTAGAAAACTGTTTAAATGTTATATTATATCATATGTATATGTTGTATATTGTAATAGTGAGCATCAATAAGAAATACAGCTTATTTTTTAAATATATTTATTTTTAACATGTTACATGCTGGGTAACGTTACTTGCTATCTATATAAATAATTTTTGTCGACTGTCTGTTTACATCTGTCTATCTATCTATCTATCTTCTATCGATCCGCTTCATGTGGGACATCGAATGAAAAGTAATGAATTACTCACTGCTCTTGACTAAAGAACTTTTGTAGCTTTAATAAGTATTAATCTATTCATAATTTATGCAGTGCAAACTGTTTGATAACTTTTCAATTTCTGTAAATTTCCTACTTGTTATAGAGGTAGGAAGGGCACAGGTAGCCTACATATGAAATGTATTATAGGTTTAAGTGAGGATTGTTTTTAATTCACTTAAATTGAAAGTTGTTATATATTTTTTGAAGCCTAATACAAGTGAAGTGTTAATTTATTGAAGTGTCAATGAAATGTTATTTCATAGAGACATCAGTATATTAGTATCAGTGATACTG
This sequence comes from Gobio occitaniae, assembly GCA_033150135.1. Lineage (NCBI taxonomy): Eukaryota > Metazoa > Chordata > Actinopteri > Cypriniformes > Gobionidae > Gobio > Gobio occitaniae. The sequence continues at coordinate 30,107 of JARQWZ010007443.1, forward strand.
GCCTTAATTCATAAAAAGATGCCATTAAACAAGTATTTAAAATATTCTTTCTTTATGTTGTTTTTATATTAATTTTGAGATTAACTGTGAAATTATTACATAATAAAATATATTACAAAAGTAAGTGTTTTTAATGGCGGCAAGCCGCGGTAAAGGCTTATGCTTTTATTTGAAGCACTTAATATAAAGCATTCTCATGTTTCGGACAACTTGGTACGATTCCAGCAGTAGCTCACTCTGTGTTATCTGCAATTTTCAATATGCGTTTTGACCATAGAAATGTGTTATTCTCTACTGAAAAGGGCAATGAATAGTGGATGGTTTCTGTGCACAACACACAGACGTGACTAATCGATAATCAAATTCGTTGCTGGTTATTTTCATTAGCGATTGTTATCGATTCGTTGCTGCACCTCTAAATTTGACACACTTACTGTGCATGTTCTCATTCATAAAAAGTGAGGACACAGCAGCACACACTTCTGAAATTACATCTTGTTCACACTATGCGTCTTGTTGCTTTTGTTGTTTCTGTGTTCCGTGAACGCGATCATCTGTGAAGGCGATCGATCATCTCTTACTAAAGAATACACATGAATGACCATCTGAAGGTATGCTAAGGATACATTTTCTTACTGTCATGTATATGTGGTGTAATCGCTAAATCGGTGTTTCAACGGCGGAAAGACGTCAATATAACTGCTTGTAAACTAAACAATGTCATGTAACGTTAGCATCACTTTTACCTCAGGCAGTCAATCAGTGTCCACAGAATTTTATTCACTAGAAAAATCAACGCTTTCACTAAATAAATGCACTATATTCATCATATTCTACTTAACCTGTTAGTGATGTCTTGATTATTTCATGCATGTTAAATACACCTGTCATGAAAATGACAGACACTGTGTATAAATTATTATATTTCATCAACGAATTGGAGAAAAAAAAAATTTTATAATTAGATTTAGAAGTTAATGCAAAAACTGCCTTATGTGAAGTTTACATTTTTGCATACAATGTGTTATTTGAGTGTTGATTATTATACCTAAAAATAAATAGCAACTGAATTTAGGCTAATAGTTTGGGCTCTATTTTGTTAACCTTTAATATTAATGTACAAGTAAGGGCTCCCTATATAATTTACAGAAATATCTTCAATAAACTTCGATATAGATATAATTAGATATAATTTAATTAATTCAAGGACAGACACTTTTTTTCTTCTTCAGTAAACCACTGTTAAATATAAAAAATAAATAAAAAGCAATTTTGTAAAACTACTGTACCGAACTCGTACCAAACTGTGATTTCAAAACCGAGGTACGTACCGAACCGTCAGTTTTGTGTACCGTTACACCCCTAGTGTCAGTCTTTTATTTTTTGTGTCATGAGTCACAACACTTCCTTGAGTTCCAGGCGTTTCCGTGTTGTAAATAAAATCATATTTAAAATATTAAATGTGTCATTCTCTTTAAGTCACGCTTACACTGTCCCCCCGGGCCCCACGACACTGTCACCTATTTTACTCTGAGGAGTTTGCAGGTCTGATTGTAAATGCTCTCCTATGTGAGGAAAAAAATTGTAAATTGTGTTATACAGTATTTTTGAGAAGGAAATGGTTTAAAATATACACTTTTATAATATTATATATATATATATATATATATATATATATATATATATATATATATATATATATATATATATATATATATATATATATATATATATATATATATATATATTTATTGAGTAAGACCAATTCTAAGTCATATTGTCTCTATAAAAATTTATGTGTATAAAATGTCTATGTGTATTCAGGTGTCAACGAAAGATAAATTGAAGACATGAGACAAGAAAAATGGTAAAAAGAAATCTATTGTGACAATCTGAAGTGATTGAAAGAGAGAACAGAATGTGAAGCAAAGCTTTAAAAGTGATTGTATGTACTTGAAATTGATTTTGCACTAAATAAACACATTAACAGAGGAGCTGTGAAAAGAGCAGACGCGACTCTCCCGTCCTTTTCATTTCATCCTGCTTTTACAGTGATCTGTCTGACGGGTCTCCGGAGGCGGGGCCTGCAACATGTACTTAGTTGTTTATGATGAGATATTTTACGAGAGTCCAGAATTCAGTCAGTTCCGGCGTTTTCAATGGTGCCATTTGCATTCATAAGCTACTTGAGGCAATGTGAGCAGATCTAAATCTAATGCCATAATCTACACTTTTCAATCATTTTCACATTTCACTTTAAATCGGTCATCATAGATGTAATTTAATTGTGAAACTTGCTGGCTAAAGAGTAAAAAAAAAAAACAGAAAACCAAAAGAAAACTTTTTTCTTATATGATTTTTCTGTCAAGAAAGGCCTCATTGTGTAGAGTGACGTGGGTGGTGTGCAATATTCACTTAATGAACCATACCAGCTTCCTCTTCCTGGTGTGCCATGCAGGGCTTACCGAAAACTGTGTATGCATGAGGAAGGAACGAGGTTATAAAAGACTCTAAAACAGCACAAAGACTGTAAAGCAATACATATCTCATGTACAACGTAATAACCAGCAATTTTATCAAGTCAAGCCAAAGGCTGTGTTAAATCCAAAGGTTTCAATGATTTTCTTTAACAGAAGGATGTAGTGTGAATCCAGTTAACAACTTTTTCAGTAACCTGTTGGTGTTGTGCCAGTAGTTGCACTGCATGTAAATAAATGCCATAGCTGTTGTAAATAACGACTGTCTGTTCACAATTACTGTCCCTTAGGTGTTTAACCCTCAAGGGACCTTCATATTACAGCCCTTAATTGGACCTTCGTGGACACATTTGTGCACGGGGGTCTGAGGTGTGATCCCAAATATTTTTTTAGAGGTCCCATGGCATGGCATTTTTCTATTATTTTATAATGTTTCCTGAGGTGTACTTATATTGTTAGTATGATTTTTACATCATAAAATGTCATAATTTAGAAATAAAAGGCATTTTTTCTATACTGCCGTTTGCCCTGTGGCTGAATGCCCTGTTTCAAGAGGCGTGTCTGCTGTGAGACTTTAGTAAAAACACCCACTGTTGTGATTGGCTGACATTTTTGCATTTTAAATGAGCGGAGGGGGCGTGGTTTAATGAGGTCTACAACGCACGAGCTGCTGCCAGAGAGACGGATGGACCTGAGTTCACTTCATATCAGTTCTCAGCATGTCTCAGTTCAGTGAACTATTGTTACTAGAATATACTACAGGTTATTAGTTTATTTCTAGTCGGAGGGGCTGTCACTCATGTCAGAAAGTTAGTAACTTTAGTAAATTATGGATCAGCGCTGACTCGAGACGCGAACCGTTTAGAACGATTCAGTCCGATTTGGTGTACTGGTTCGGTTCACTAAAAAGAACCGATTCAAAAGAATGATTTGTTCGCGAATCCGCGAAAACCGGACATCACGGAGACGGAGCGATTGCTAACAAAGTTATTTATAGTAACTACTGAGTTGTGAGAGCGCTGTCTGTCAGCGCGAGTTTATTGTGTTTGTATCTGAGAGTTCTGAATAAACACGAGTCCCAGTCACGCTGAGTCCGTCTTCATCATTATTCTACCAACTTTGTAACACGATGTAATGTAATGCAATGTACCATTACAGCGAGATGAACAAGTTAGTAAGTGTTGATTATAGCATTATTTTTAGATATGTTCCAATCATATGAAAAGGGTCAGTGACGCGCATTGAGTACACAGCACAAACAAAGACACAACAGCAGTAATCGAATGTAATCCAGTTTATTGTGGGGATAGCTGGCTAGCCTAGCCGGATACCCTCACGCTTACCCCCCTTCTGCTTAATCTCGCGTCCCGTTTGGTGCCTCCGCTGTGGGCCAGATGCAGTACTGGGGGTCGGGGATGTTAAAGGCCGACCGGTCAGTGCAGCCTGAGCCTCGGCGTGTGTGAGGTTTATCTCTAAAGAGATGTGAGTCTGCCGATATTGAGCAGAAACTCATGACTGTATGCACATTGTAGAACAGATAGACGCGACGAGGACGTACAAAAACACTGACTCACAAGATAGAAAACACGAAAACACCGTTCTGTCGGGAGAGAGAGAAGCCGCAGTGTGTGCACGAATAATAAATAATTAGCTACACATAAGAAATCACTGATCACAGATCAGAAGGAACTGAAAAAAGACTTCTGTTTTCATTTGTACATCCAAACACTGAGAAACTGCCAGCATTCACTCGTTCACAAGCAATGATCTCTCGAGCGTTTGCATGGGCTTGCCAGATTCTCTGGGTGGAGGAAAGGGAGGTAACCATTCCTGTGTGGACGTCATAACAGGAGACTTCAGGATTGGCTAGTCTGGCCTGTCATTTTCTCAAAGGCAGAGAAAGACAGCCAGAACTCGGTTTTACACCGATCAACATTTCTATCCACTTGGGGACAATTTTCAGGCTAGGGGAACTCATATTAATGTTGAAATACCTCATAAAATGAAAATTTCATGCCATGGGACCTTTAAATAAATGTTATATCAATTTCTTCAAAAATATAAAAACTATCAATTTATGCAGTTTTTTTTATTTTTGTTGTATTTTTGAATTTATTTACCACTAAAAGTACCATATTTTTATGTAAAATATATCTATTTTATATATTTAATTTATGCATATTTAAAATTAATTTAACTTCAGTAAAAAAAATTATTCCAGTATGTTCAGACAGCCAAAACCTAAAAATGTGATGACTTTGGTGACCTAAATAGGTGAGATAAAATATCAATAGCCACTAGAATAGTACCCAATGGCTGCATAGCTGCATAAAGGCTGAACTCTATAAACCAATGTTTTAAACGAATTTAACCTCTTAAGTTTGCCATTTTATCACAAGTTAAAAATTGTAAATAAATTAAAAAAAAGCATCTGTGTTGTTTTAGACTATACAAAAATGCCAAAACATGCTTAGACAAATCTGACCATGTAATAGGAAAAGACGAAGTAGGAGATCATGTAAAATTTTTATTTTTAACAAAATCATTATATTAAATTAACTCAAAAAGGTTAATGGTACCAAACAGGTAAGAATAACAATAAACATAACAATAACTAAAAAATAAATTAAAAAAAGTAAGTGTTAACTTTATGGTAAGTATAAACAAAGTAAACCTGACAAAACACTATTTATATTTATTATGCTTACATGCACTTGTGGCAGCAGGTAATTGTGATTGAGTGTTTTTTGCATTTTTTTACAGACAATACAGTTTTTTTTTCCTGTTGCTAACACAGACATGGCACCGTTTCCTTGCATTGTGCTGCTTCAGAATGAACTGAAAATGCAACTGCCACTGAGGTTTAGGTAGCATGCTGCAGACATGTCTTGTTTGTAAGCAACAACAAATCTTTGCAGCAATGCTTTGATCTGACTTTGAAGTGTGTGTGTGTGTGTGTGTGTGTGTGTGTGTGTGTGTGTGTGTGTGTGTGTGTGTGTGTGTGTGTGTGTGTGTGTGTGTGTGTGTGTGTGTGTGTGTGTACTGGAAAATGTCCCCACCAGTTATGGGAATAACGGCGTTATAGATAAACGGCGTTACTAACGGAATTATTTTAACGAGTAATCAAGCGAATTACTGTTGCTCCCGTTACAACGCCATTAGCATTACTGAGAAAAAAAGGTGGCGTTACTATAATTGAGCTCACTGAAGCGGTTTCATCCGAACAGGCTCTCTGTCAGTCGGACCTGCAACGTGTGTGTTGTGTGTGTGTGTGTGTGTGTGTGCGTGCGCGCGTGCGGGCGTGCATGCCATGCGTTGGGGGGTGGGTGGGGTGGTACACATAACTGATGATGATTGTTGGGTGGGAGACAAGGTTGAGGTTAATATGTTGAGTTCACACACACACACCACACACACGCATATGCAAAGTCACACACAACCAGGAGGAGTCAGAGCGATGGCAAGTCCAACGACTTCAAAGGTAGCTTTCGCAAACTGGAAGTATAAGCTCTACTTTTCCCTCGTTGAGGTGAAAGGTAAGAATGTTTATACAACTTATACAACTTAAAATTTAAATATATGTACATTTATAACACTAATACTTTGTATTTTATTACTTTTGGATCAAATTACAATAAAAAAGTTACCACTGCTGTGAGGATGTTTAGTAATAGCGTCTATGGGAGTGATGGTAAAAATTAACATATTTCTCTCTTTTCACTGCCGTTTACACTCACGTCTCACTCTATTTTTTTCCTCTTTGTGAAAGTTGTGAAATCACTACTGTGGCGTTTTTCTTTTGCTATGTGAGCAAATGGGCACACAAAAAATTTTTTTTAATGTATTCTCTCATTCACAGCTATAATATTTAACCCAACTATGACGACTTCCGCTCTGAAAAACCCGGAAAATGTGAAAAGGGTCTAGTATAGTACTGATAATATTTACACTATAGTAGGTCTACTGATAATATTTGAACATTTGAAAAAATAAAGTAACGCAGTAATTACTTTCCTTGGTAATTAGTTACTTTTATAATGATGTAACTCAGTTAGTAACTCAGTTACTAGTTGTAAGAAGTAACTAGTAACTATAACTAATTACTTTTTTAAAGTAACGTGCCCAACACTGGTCCCCACAAAGATGGCAATATCCGAAATCCTCATCCTTGTGGGGACATTTTTAGGTCCCCATGAGAAAACATCTTATAAATCAGACTAAGTGATGTTTTTTGAAAATGTAAAAAATGCAGAATGTTTCCTGTGATGGGGTAGGTTTAGGGGCAAGGGCAGTGTAGGGGGATAGAATATACGGTATGTATGGTATAAAAACCATTACGCCTATGGAAAGTCCCCATAAAACATGAAAAACCCAACGTGTGTGTGTGTGTGTGTGTGTGTGTGTGTGTGTGTGTGTGTGTGTGTGTGTACGCTTGCAGTGGCTGATTGGCACATTCAAAATAAATGCTCTCTGTCATTGGCTCATTCAATTCTTTGTTTTTGTATGTGCGAGTGACACAATGAATAAAAAAAGCTTTGTTATAGGCTCATTGAATGTTTTGTT
>JARQWZ010007444.1:0-37098 GCA_033150135.1 Gobio occitaniae
AATTGGATGTTAAGTCTGTTTTTTACATATTACTTACTTTTTTTGTCAGGTGATTTAAGCCCCGTTTCCACCGAAATTTCCCGGAACAATTTGTCCCAGGAACTCTTTTTCCCTCAAACCTGCTGCTGTCTGCATTTCCATAACAGTCTATAGTAAAGATTAGTCCGGTGACGTAGGACCAGGGTTAATTTTGACAGCAAATTTTTATTTAGTTTTAGTCATAGTCTTTTGACTAAAATGCCATTTAGTTTTAGTCATATTTTAGTCACCTGAATTGTTTTTAGTTTTAGTCTAGTTTTAGTTGACTAAATATCAAAAGAATTTAGTCGACTAATTCTACAGTAGATTTAGTCTCCTAAAATCTAATGAGTTTAGTTCAATTGTAATACATTAAGCATTTAAGCATTACATAACCGACATCATTTTGACATAATTTTGTTTTTGACATTAAAAATACACGAAAGAGAGCTCAATTCACTTTTTTGTCTGTTTTTTAAAAACAGCTATATAGTTTTTATACAGTCTATATAGTCAGTAGGCCATATCAGGTTAAGCTAAAGCTTCAAATACGTTTTTTTAAATGGTTTAAGTTAATTATTATAACCCTGATACTTTATTGAATATGTGTCAAATACTGGTCTTTCCTCCTGACTATAAATTAAATGGGAATGAAATTAGATACAGTTTATTGTGTAACCAAAAACGAATATATAATTCGTGACTTTTAATGATAAACAAGCTCGTAATACACCGGGACTCTTATTTTGAAATGTCTGCGCCTCTGTTGCAGTTGCAGCTGCTCATTCAAGTTCAGATGAGAGAGATAAAATATGTATTGTTACAACCGTCTAAAACACATTACTATATAAACATCGTAAAGTAAACATTGTCATTATTTATCAGCATTAGTTCATAAACAATTGCATGGCATAAATGTGCGCCATTCATTGATTGTGAGCCGCTCTATTGCGTGAGCCTGTAGAAGCTCAACAGCGCCGTGTTTTCCCGCCGTTAGATCAGCACGTTCAAATCAAATGTGCGCATCTGTTACACAGGACATCAGTTCTGACTGGATCTCTTCCCTAATCGTCCCTCCCTAACATTTTCGTCTCGTTTTTATTTGTTGACGAAAATGACAGTTGATTTTCATCATAGTTTTTGTCATCCAACACTAGTTTTTATTTAGTTATCCTCTCGTTGTCGTCAGTGAAGAAAGGTCGTTGACGAAAATGATGACGAAAATTATTTGTCAACGAAATTAACACTGCGTAGGACTGCGCGTGACTTTCCAGAGTCCACTGGATTTCGTCCTCCGCAAATAAACTTAATAAAGCCTGAACTTCGTTGTCGGTCCATCGGTCGTTTTTTTTAAACTCCATTGTTGATTTGAATAGCAAACAACTCTTACTGCACGCACCACAACAGACTTTTAAAGGGTTAGTTCACCCAAAAATGAAAATTCTGTCATTAATTACTTACCCTCATGTCGTTCGACACCCGTAAGACCTCCGTTCATCTTCAGAACACAAATGAAGATATTTTAGTTGAAATCTGATGGCTCTGAAAGGCCTCCATTGGCACAATGGCACGGTTCACTCTCAAGACCCTTAAAAGGTACTAAAGACGTCTTTACAAAGTCCATCTCACTACAGTGGTTCTAAAATAACTTTATGAATCGGCGAGAATAGTTTTTGTGCGCAAAAAACCCCTAAATAACAACTTATATAGTGATGACGATTTCAAAACAAGGCCTCATGAAGCTTCGAAGCGTTATGAATCAGTGAGTCGAATCATGATTCGGATCGCGTGTCAAACCGCCAAACTGCTGAAATTTGGCGATTCAAACTGCTCATTTGACTCACTGATTCATAACGCTTCGAAGTTTCATGAGGCCGTGCTTTGAAATCGTCATCACTATATAAGTCGTTATTTAGGGTTTTTTGCGCACAAAAACTATTCTCGCCGATTCATAAAGTTATTTTAGAACCACTGTAGTGAGATGGACTTTGTAACGACGTCTTTAGTACCTTTTAAGGGTCTTGAGAGTGAACCGTGCATTGTGCCAATGGAGGCCTTTCAGAGCCATCAGATTTCAACTAAAATATCTTCATTTGTGTTCCGAAGACGAACGGAGGTCTTACGGGTGTCGAACGACATGAGGGTAAGTAATTAATGACAGAATTTTCATTTTTGGGTGAACTAACCCTTTAAGTTGAATTAAAATGCTACGTGAGCTCAACCAATCAGCATGTTCAGCGCCCAAGTCCCACCCCCGAAAGTTCCTGAACTTTGAAAAAGTACTGCCTCGCGAGCAGGGCCATTTTGAGGGGGAAATCTTTACTCAGAACTTTATTTATACCCTGTTTCCTGCGGTCGAAACACTCGAGGACCACCCCAAAGTCCCTAGTTCCTGGGGAAAGTTCCTTCGGTGGAAACGCGGCTTTAGATACATTCCCATAATGCTTAGAAAATGATAAGACATTCCCTTAATGCTTTCTCTAACGTTCATAAAATCAAGAAAATTTGTCATTTTTAAAACGTTCTGAGAACATTCAGAAATAACGTTTCCATAACTTTAGCAAAAATGTTCTTAGAGCATATTTTTGTTAGTTGGGTTCAAAATGTTCATCTATCATTCAGCTGGTCGTGTGATGTAAACATGCCTGCCACCGCGATAGGGAACCATATGTAGAATAAAACGGCTTTTTATACACGATATGTATGTAATCTCGCTTATTTTCTGTGAGGAAAAAAAAGTGTGAAATTCTCAGTGCACATTTATGCAAATGTTCTGTCTATACACCAAATGTATGGTGATAACATTACTTTGTTTTCTGTCTTCCTAAAAGCTTTATGTGGTGGAAACATCACCTCCATGAACGGCACCATCTTCTCTCCCGGTCACCCAGCCGAATACCCCAATTTCCAGGACTGTGTGTGGAGCGTCCGGGTCCCACCAGGAAACGGCATCTATATCAACTTCACCGTCCTCAGCACTGAACCCATCTACGACTACATCACTGTGTGGTAAACTCACATTTTAAAATCTCTTGGATGTGTGATGATGAGCTTATACTCCAAACGTCCTTGAACGTAAGACACTCGCTCTTGTGTGTGAAACAGTCTGCGGTCCTGTAGAAAGCCCCAAAGCACGCTTACTCGTAAGTGTGGAAGGATTTTAGGACTATCTGCCACCGCATTTGTTTGGTTAGGCATTACAGTATCACTCCATTTGAAAAGCAGTTATATAAATTACCTTTGCACAGTTTCTCAAGTCAGCAGGCGTTTTACAGGATTCGCTTCTGCGTTCCCTAATGTGGTGTCTTGTTACTAAAATGGAAACTTAACTTCTTTTTGCTTGACTTTGTCTGGGTTAGGTTGACATTACCTAGAGGTGAGACCAAATTGCATACAAGCTAAATATTTACATCTATATACTATACTATACTATACTATACTATACTATACTATACTATACTATACTATACTATACTATACTATACTATACTATACTATACTATACTATACTATATATACCGTTTTAATATTTCATGTGGATTAAAAAGATGTTTAGTTTTATTTACCATTAGTGCATGTGTTTACCATTATTCAAAAATAAGTTTTTTTTTCAAGTTCAGCAAATTTAATGTAATTTTTTCAAATTTTTGAAAAATCATAATGTTTCCTGGGGTGCACTTATAATGTTAGTATGGTTTTTATATCACAAATGGTTATAATTTTTATCATTTTTGTAAAAATAAATGCATTTTCCTACCCTGATTTTAGCCTCTGATTTGAACGCTCTGTTTGAAGGGGCGTGTCTGCTGTGAGACTTCAGTGTAAACGTCCACTGCTGTGATTGGCTGCTGTGAGACTTCAGTGTAAACGCCCACTGCTGTGATTGGCTGACATCTTTGCATATGAAATAACTATGTATTACTAGGCCTGTCACGATAACAAATTTTGCTGGACGATAAATTGGCCAAGAAATTATTGCGATAAACAATAATATTGTCATTCTGAGACCATTTTCAACTAAAATAATGATAATGACATAATAATGCAGGTACACCTTTTCAAAGATCAATAAACTTTTATTTCTAATGACTATTTAACACTGAAAACGGAAAACATTTTAAATATCCACTATAAATGAACAAAACAACCAAAAAAAAAAAAAGCAATGGACTCTCAGTCTGTTAACAAAAAATGAGCTTGAATAAGTAGCAAAAACAATAAATAAAATGGATGAAAACTGCAATGGATGATTGTGTTTTAGGTGCATATTAGGGTTGGCATGGTTTACAAAACCCACGGTTCGTATCACGGTTTTAGGATCACGGTTTTCGGTTCTGTACGGTTCTTGTTGTTGTTTTTTCTTTTAATCGTTAACACTGCAGAAATTTACTTCAGCATATGATATTTAGCTTAATTATCCACAATTAAGGATACAGTATTAAAAAAATTGTTATATCATGTAATCATGCACAAACTGAATTTGACTTGACTTTAAGCACATTATTGGGACCATCTCTGAGGAAAGCTAGGTGAGATTTTGATAAAGCAAGAGAGAAGACATTGATAACATGCTTTTCATTTATTTGGTAAAAAAAGGAGAATATGTATTGCTATCTCTACAGGAAGTTATGTGCCTTTTTAGCGCACAAAGATTGAACTTGAAGCACACAAAGAGTAAGCTGAACAATTAACTTGCATTTATCAAACTGCCAACTTCAGTGTAGCTTTGATCCTGTATCGCTCTTCTCTCCTCATCATCTCACTAACACTCCAGTGGGCGGGGCTATAGTTGCATGTTGATGAAGTAGGCGTTGATTTTCTTCCGCAGAGCCGGTCTTTCACCGATATATGAGTTGTTCTCTGGGCTTGGTTACAATAAAAGCTATTTTTGGACTAACAAGGAAGTTTTCAGTTCTGAAACGTACAGGGGGCCCTATTTTAACGATCTAAAACGCAAGTGTCAAAGCGCAAAGCGCAAGTAACTTTGTGGGCGGGTCTCGGCGCTGTTGCTATTTTCCCGGCGGGATAAATGGCTCTTGCGCCCGGCGCAAATCTAAAATGGGTTGGTCTGAAGTAGCTTCATTATTCATTGGTGTGGTTTGGGCGTAACGTGAATAAACCAATCCGAGCGTCATCCGACATTCCCTTTAAAAGCAGGTGCGCAAGTTCCATTATGGATTGCTATTATTATGGCTTATTTACCAGGCGCACGCCAGGAGCGGTTCACAGCCGAGGAGACTGATGTGCTTGTAAGAGCAGTGAAAGACAGAGAAGTGAAGTTGTAATGTTGTACATTATGGTAAAGGTGATTTCACAGTCTTTTTTTTTTTTCAGTCTTTCAGTTTTTTCAGTTTTTCAGTCGATTTTTTTTCCTGGTTCTTGACGGACAAACCAATTTGTCAGATGTCCTTATATACATATATGTCTTGCCACTATTGGGCAAACAGGTCTTATCCTTAATTATTACAATTAGCCTGAATAATTTGTAAGCTAGATTTATGCCTATTTTTTCACATCTTCGTGGCACACCACAATGATTTCCGTCATCTCATGTGTTAATATTTTTTTAGCTTAACAATTTATGATTTGCAAAAATAACTGTTGCATCTGTGTAGATTACATGAGCAAAGTGTATGCGCGTTGTGCACGCTATACATTATGGTCAAGCATGCGCCCTTAAAATAGCATAATGAACAACGCGCAACGCGCCACTGACTTTAGACTAGGTTTTTTCTGGTCAGTGGCGCAATTGTTTAATGGAACAGCAAAATAGCACCAGGGATTGTTTGCGCCGGAACACGCCTCCTTTTTTGCGCTGAACCGCCCAGGGAGCGCAAGTTCATTCACTAGTTTAGCGACGTGCTTCTGTGGAGGGAAAAGCGCGCTTTGCGCGGGTGCAAAATAGGAATGACACATGCGTCGGTGTACAAAGTCAATTGCGCTGGGTGCAAGATAGGGCCCAGGATATTCGTATAGTATGATGACCTCTTATATGTCAAAAGCTTTTTTTCAGTTTCATGACACCTTTGAAGTATTTTTTTATGTATTATTTATATTTTACTTTTTATTAAGATGATCTACAAAGACAAACAAGGAAACTTTTTAAATGTACCTTAATTATCTTGCTCAAAAGTTGTCATATGCTCGGTTTGTAGGCATAAATGACTTTTTTTGTTGCTTTTGTGGATAATTTCCCTTCTGAGCTTTGTCTTTTCAACCTTTCAGGAAGAAATTTTGCTAATTATGTATATTTCATATTATTTGCTTTCTGTAGCTGCTGGTTTTGGTCTCCTCGTGGAAATTAAGCCCATTTGCTTTGGTGTTTTAGACTCTAAAGGGAGTGTGTCTTCAAACAAGAAGAAATATCTCTAGAGGTTTCGCATGGGTAATATAAGGCATAATTAAACAACAATACAGATTTTATACTTAAAGTTCTTTGAGGGAAAAAGTCCCTAAGTACGAATTCCAAGCCTCTGAATCCAAGCTATTTTTGAAGTTATTGTTGTATATGTTATTGATAGAATTGGTAGTCACAGATAACAGCAGGCTTTAGCCAGAGTTTGTGTCCTTACAGAGTCACTTTAGGCCTGTTGGTTGTTTGGAAGAGCAGAGGCTTTTGACTAATTGTCCTTCACATCGTTGTGACACTCAGTTGCGGGGGAGATGAAATAATGCATTGAATGAAACCCAGGCTGAATCCAATAATTAATGTCATCTGTTCACTTTTCATATCAGAGGTCCCTCTTGTTTAAGAAAAATTCCAGAGGGTACTTTTACTTATTAATGGATTCTGCGTACCCTACATACCCGTTGTTTTAAATAATTCATGTTCGCCGCAGATAGAAGTTACTTTATTGCTGCACTTTTTCTGACTTTTTTTTTACTCTGTGCGATCTGGAATTGAGATTGCATTTTTGTTGCATGTTGCTTCAGTCTTTCCCTAAGGCTGCGTGACTTCGTGCTCAACTAAGACTCGTGAACAAACCCGTATTTCTGTAACTCATATTCCTCAGTGTCCTGCTCCTAGTGACCATCTCATGCATCATAGGTGACCTAGATAAAACGGTATCTTCTGGTTCATTAGTCCAGCTATTGTTCATGTACAGAACAAAGACTTTATCTATTTCTGCTGGGCTGGTCTAATGTAAAGACAACGGCAGATACGGCAGGAATATAGCTTAATAAACTACTAGACACAGAGATGCACTTCTTGCTTTTTCTTGCAGTCAATAATAGGGGAAATATTGCTGTCTTAGATTAAAGTCCCATTTCAGGCAATATGACCCATAAAAGCAGCATTCAGCGATGTACTGCAGCAGAGATCGGTCTTCAAGTATGAAGCACGTAGTTTATTTACTCAGTGTAATTGCGGAGTCATTATTTTTGCTGGGCCACTAGGTTAAAGTCACATTTCAGTGACTTAAGAGTCATAAAGAAAAGTGGGAGTGGAGTTGAGCCTTAAAATGATTAATTGATTTACTCTATGTGTAACAGCAAATTCTTTACTGGCTCTTTCAGGACACATGCACACAAAAAAAATCATTTGCACTTGCCGTTTGTGCTGTTTTAGGACCCTAATTTAAATGCCAAAAGTATGTTTGACTTTATGCCCACTTTTAAAAGCTTTTTCTCCCATCATTTGGTTATAATTTAATGAAATACTGCTGCTATGATTAAAAGAAAATCTTTTAAACACATTCAGTTTGCCACCCACAGTAATAGTGCAACGTCAGGTGAAACAAGGTGGAATTCATAATGAGCTTCATTTTCCTAGTGAGGAGGTGTGTTTGCACTAAAAGTACTGACAACGACTTCATTTAAATACTCAGGCTGCATTTATTGCCTGTTACACTGGATTGCATGTGGGTTTTGTGCTTTTAAAGAAAGAAATTTTATGAATCTAAATCCAGTACATCAGCTGACCTGTCTAGTTAGATGTAGCTGTGGATAAATTGTAAATGTTGATTTGTGTTTTTTGCAGGGATGGTCCAGACCAGAGTTCGCCCCAGATCGGTCAGTTCAGTGGGAACACGGCCCTGGAGTCGGTCTACAGCACATCCAATCAGATCCTCATCAAGTTCCACAGTGACTTCAGTGGAAGTGGTTTCTTTGTGCTCAGTTACCATGGTGAGACGCTCCACACCAGTGTTCACTTATTTGTATTTTATTATTTAATATTATAGGATATAATAGTTGGTATTATATGGCGCGTTTCCACTGCATGGTACGGTTCTGTACGGCTCACTTTTTGACGTTTTTCCACTGCATTGTGCGGTTCGGTTCAGCTCGGAACGGTTCGCTTAAATAGTACCACCTCGGTTGAAGTTCCAAGTGTGCCGTACCCAGTGTCGGGAGTAACGCACTACAAAGTAACGCGTTACTGTAGTTCCACTACTTTTAGCGGTAACGCTGAAGTAATTAAATATTTTTTATAATTAAGTAAATGAGTTTGTTACTCACGTTACTCTCTTTTGTGAAAAATGAACGCTTGCAGACAAGAAGCTCAGATCTAGGGCCTAGCCTGGCCCGTATTTTTTTTTTTCTTTCTTTTTTATCCTCCCTATTACACATTGTTGCTGCCATTAAAATAGTTCAGTTTTGTTTTTAATGTCAAAGTAGTTACATTTCGTTTCGTTTCTTTATTGTTACACACTGTGTAACTTTTTTAGTTTATTCTTAGCTAAAAACACTTAGTTCTTTCAAAAATATATGTGCTCATTAATGTATATTTACTTCTTTCAAGTTATAAAGTATTCTCGTAAGTTTATAATATGCCATTGAAAATACATACGGGTAAGGGGTTCGAATGCCGTCGCCATGTTGCCCCTCCATTTTGAAAGTACATTAACCAAAGAGGGACATACCCGTAAATTCAAGCTTCGCCTTTCGCGTTTTAACACTCGATGGCACCGTGTCGAATGTGGACGAGGTCGAACTGGAAGCCATGTTAATCTTGGACTAAATCGGCCACTGTAGGAGTTAAAACGAAATCGGAATTGAGAGGAACAGAAACTAATATTCACTGGATGGTCATATACAAGTTCACCGCTAGATGGGGGAAAATATCACACAGTGTAGCTTTAAGTTAATTTAGAAAAATGTTTGGAGCATTTTTTGTTTGTTAAATTAAAGTTTTTGTTTTTCAAAGTGACGACCAAGCGGCCAGCGGCTGACAGTGAGTTAACCCAACGCTTTAGCCTCTCAAATCAGCACTTGACTTGTCTTGCCTATAATAAAATCCATAGATATCAAACACTTCAAGCATCACAATGTTAGTTAAAACTACTATCCCCACCATCATCACCACCACCACAGTAAAAAGGCATTTTTTTATAAGTTGAGGTTAGGCGTAGGCGCTCGCAAACGAAACAGGCTACACAATCTAAAAAAATTAAAATAAAAACATGCAGGTTGTCTTACCATACACCTCTAAACGAATATCATCCGGTCTTCAATTCTCTTGCTATATGCACATTTAACGGAGTTCACGTCAACCAAAGCAAAAGATATGAGCTGCATTTTATGCATCAGTTAAAAGATCAACGACTGCAATATGAGAGAGCGAACTAAGCACTACTAAGATCCTTTAGTCTCATTAGTTTAAATTAAGATTTGAGCATATAAGACTTACTTTCAGTTTCACTTGCGGCAGGTTGCGTGTTGGCTTGCTTTACTCATTTGCAGCGACGCGTGTTGCACCTTCTGAATTGGTTTGTTTAAATGATCGGATTTAAATCCGTCATTTTTTGTTTTCATGTTAATTTTGATTTAAAAAAATGTATGTGCTGTATGTAAATGTAAAAAATAAGCTTGTTTCTGTTTGAAATCTTGTCTTTTTAATCTTAAAACAAGCTTATTTTTCTTACCCCATGGACAGATAATTGTACACCCCTAGAATAGGGTCATGCAGAATAAGGCATTAATATGTGCTTTATGAGTGCTAATAAACAGCCTGTATCCTAGCAATATGCATGATAATAAGCAACTAGTTAATGGTGAGACTTGGACTCTAAACTAAAGTGTTAGCAAAAACTCTTTTGTTGTGAAATGTTATGCTCCAGACCATATTGTTTTATCACTCAGTGAATTCAATTTCTTCGCCCCTCTTTCATGGATTGAATTGCAGATGACTAATTTTCCATCTGCAGATATTTTAGACTGTGAAGCGCATGCATAACAAAGGGAAAGGAACGTCTATATTTACTCGGATTTGCCCTGGGAATACCCCGTTCCATCATAATGAGTTTAGCTTTGATTCCATTTGATTCTGAGTAAACGGGACACCGAGCCTGAAAGACAACTTTATTTCCACCAACTGCTTTGATATGAATTAGTAAAAAAATTACCATCCATTAAACTGAAATATTCATCGAGTATTTAGTATGTTATCTAATCATATTAGGGCTCTGTCGGGTCTGCCAATCTGCTCTCAGATGTGGCATCCTCCAGTGTTTTAAAGCCAATCTAGCCAAAGCAGCTTAGACAGGAATCTATGGAATATGATTATGAGCTCGAAATGGGCTCTCAAATGCAGAGATCATGCCCTCCAAATTCACTCAGGTTTATTAGCGGGGCTTTACTCAATATTCCGTCCAGACACCAAGGGCATCAAAGAGGCATCTCTGAGTTCAAGAAGCCCATTTTAAAGGCTTAATTCCAACGTCTTATTCTAATGGCTCTCAGAAGTACACACACACACACACTATTCGCTTCCGCCTTCCCTGGCCCACGAGTCATTAAAGAAAAACACTGGACAAAAAAGGCCAGGAGGTTTGTAATGGCAAAAATTTTGTGTGTGTGTGTGTGTCTCCTTTTTCACACCCACTTGAAAAGCCTCTTCTAGCGAAGTCCAGCGACTTCTTCCACATGGCTGCTGATCAGAGCGTCCACCCTCAGCTCTCCCGGCTGCCCCTTTTGTTGCCGTTCCATTTTGGCCACTTACCCTAAAACACAACAGGGAGCCCGTCAGGAAGCAAGCTGAGAATGAGCCACATGCTAAGTGGGCTTCAATAGTTAATTAGTGTGTTTCCAACCTCAGCTTGGCAAGAGAAGACAAAGCCAGCGTCTTCCGCCTCCACTCGACAGCTCCTTCCTCAAAGCAAAGAGCTCCTGATATCCGTCTTAATCAGTCTGACGTCTTGACAGTTATGGCTTCGTGACGAACTTCGAGGCCCTGTTGCGTTCACGGTTTTCATTAACAGCAGAATAATTAACTCAGTGCGAAGCTACTTGGTAATTATCATCAACACTCACGGCTATCTATGTATTGCACAGGAAAGGGCCGCAGCGCTGTTACACTCGCACAACAAATGCATTACTCATGCAATCCGTGTCTGGATAAATTTGGTTAATTCCTTCTCTCCTTAAGTGATTTGCTCATTATGCGAGTCGTTTTGTTCTTGGCGATTTCGGCGACTGTGACACGCTTGGCAGTGTATCGGCTGTCATAGATGTAAGCGATTGATAAGGCTCTGTGTTTACGTCGCGGAGCGGCCCGTAGCGCAGTGATAGTCACCCTTCCGTGCGCCTCAGTGTCACCCTACTTAATCACATCATTATTTGTCACGGCAGGCTCCTCTGTCATTAGTACTGACTTGATGCCAACGCAACTGTGCCGAACGTCACACTGCGCCAGGGGCGGTTTTTTTTCAGACGAGGCGAAAAAATTTGAATGGGAAAATAATGGGCTACACCAAAATAAACCTAGAAGTATTATGAAATATGACATTTAATAGTGTGTACGTCAATATTAGTCTGTTCGAAAGCGATGCCAGTGGGTAAAGTTTTTGAGAGGTTCAAGCGTCTACTTTGCTTTCCAGCAGTATGGTGTGAATAAAGGTGAATAAAGGTAAAAAGTCACATGAAGTGGCAGTGCATGCATTTCGCCGTGTCATGTGATCAGGTTCACAACTGGGGCCTGTACCATGATGGTAGTTTAACAAACTCAGGGTTACAGGATTAGTTTCGAGTTGACAAAACCAAACCAATCTATTCAGGCTTTGTTGGTCCCATGATGCTGATCATCAGCTTTCTCTGTCAACTCAGGCTTTGATCCCGAGTTTAGCTGTGACATCAGTAGTGAACAGCCAATCACACGTTGTGGATCAACTGAGATTCACTTCTCTCTTCTACAGAATATTACATGATTGAAAAATATTAAGAATTTAAACAAATAGACAGGAAGAAAAGAGCTGTCTATGATATTTCTTTAAGGACAACTTAAAGAAATATCTTATACGTCAATGCAAGTAAAACTTATGAAGTAAGTTTAGTTGATATATAGAGAGAATTAAACATTTAAGGTCACATGTAGTCATTTTTTAGCTTTATTTATTGGTTTAAAGCTTATTTGTATGACCTTTATTTAGGCTATTTATTTTAACTAAGTGCCTATCAATGATTGATTAAGTAAAATGATACATGTGTAATTGATTAAGGGTATAATAATTACATAAATGAGATCTAAATCATTCAAAAGTATTATTATTATAAATAAGCATTTTTAAAAGCCAGACGCTTTAGTCTTTAAAAAACATTTGCTATGTACATTTAATTTGGAGTAGAAACTGGGGGAGTGGCTTTATTGCATCAGAGGCGTGTCACTTTGCTCACAGCTGATTGGTCCAATTTCAGTTTGAGATCTCTTATCGAGAACATGACCTGCCCTGGAGCAGGTTAGCTGTGGAGCGTAAGTTACTGTGGAGATGAACACTGCTAAAAGCCAAACCACTTTAATGGTTCCCAAAACCCAGGATTGGCACAAACTAAGCTTAAACATATCTGGCCAGCCAGCCAAACCGGCTTCATGGTATAGGCCCCAGGTCTGCAAAATTGTCCACAAACATACAATCATGCTCAAAAGTTTACACACCCCTTGCAGAATCTGCTAAATGTGAATAATTTTAAGAAAATAGGAGGGATCATACAAAATGCATGTTATTTTTTATTTAGTACTGTCCTGGATAAAATATTTTACATAAAAGCTGTTTACATATAGTCCACAAGACCAAAAAATAGCTGAATTTATAAAAATGAGAAAAATTTACACACCCTTGATTGTTAACCCTCTATGGTACGCAATATGATTTCAATGAGGAAAAAAATATTTGTGGTGTTTTTCCTGCTTAAAATAGGACGCTATAACAATAGCAATAACATTTGTCATAATTTTTCTATTTGTTTATTTTTTAAAAGTTGTACCACAACAGACAATATAAACATTTGACATTTTCATGTAGAAAAAATAAATATATTTTTTGAAAACATCGATTATTTTAACCAGACACCTGAACAAACACATTTATCCAGTTTATAATGTATTACAAATTTCATATTTAATAAAAAAGTAACATTTCAAATTAAGCTGTTGCTCTCAGCAACATTGTACCAGTATTACCAAACCATCACATCAAGTTATATAAAGTTATCGAGTCAAGTTATCATATCAAGTTATCACATCCATCTTCGATCTCTCCCTGCCAGATTGTCACTATGACCTCATCTTCCTCATCACATGACACCTCATCCTCACCCTCATCGGTTGTGTTTTATACCTTTTTTTAAGTGCTATAGAAAACGTGCAGATCATAATCTATGTAGTTATAGTATGTGAATTACTAATCTTATACGTGCATTACAAAATCACACAAAAATGCAAATACATTTCAAGAATTTTAACTCTTTTCCTTACAAATATACTATATTTGTATCCAACCCATTGTGTCTGGTATGGCCTTATGCGATTTCATTATGGTACAATGTTGCCTTGAGGTAACACACAGTTTTTTGTTATTTACTCTAAAACATTTGATGATATATAATGTAAAGTTCTTGAAAATACTTCTTTACTTACCAGTGAAGGTGAAGGTGATTTTTTGTGGGTGATTAACTGGACGGAAACTAGTGAAAAATGCACTTTTCATTGGGGAAAATATGGAGCCACCTGTGACCTGTGCACATGTGCTGAAACAGCACACAAAATGGACCCCTGTGGGTCATGTGACCAATTTTTTACACTTTCATTGATTAGTATTTGAGTTCTTCTTCCCTAAAATAGGTTTGACCAATAAATTGGCGTTTCATTGTATTAAAAACAAACTAAAATAGACTGTTGCCTGGAGCCAACACCGTACCGTAGTTAATACTGTGTGTCGTTCCCTGGATGATCCACGGCTCTCTTTTTGTTTTGTGATGATGTCTCTTGTTTGTCCTGAGCAGTTAAACTGACCAACTTTCTTCAAAAAAATCCCAATTCTTCATTTTTCCAGCATTTTTTGCATATTTGAACCCTTTCCAGGAGTGACTGTATGAGTTTGAGATCCATCTTTTCACACTGAGGATGATTGAGGGACTCAAACACAACTATTAAAAAAGCTTCAAACATTCACTGATGCTCCAGAAGGAAACACGATGTATTAAGAACCAGGGGGGAAAACTTTTGAACGGGATGAAGATGTCCAAATTTATCTTATTTTGTTTAAATATCCTTTTTTTTTTCATTTATTACTGCCCTTCGGAAGCAACAGAAGATACTTACATGTTTCCTGGAAGACAAATTAAGTACAATTTACTTTGATCAATAGGGTGGTCCAGTGGGTTAAACCATGGAACTGATACGCAGAAGGTTGCTGGTTCGATCCCAGTGGTCACCACCAGTGTGTCCTTGAGCAAGGCACTGTACTCCATGTTGCTCCAGTAGGATTGTCCCTGTAATAAGGCCACTGTAAGTCGCTTTGGATAAAAGCGTCTGCCAAATGCATAAATAAAAAAATTGGTTTTCACCCCCTGGCTCTTAATGCATCATGTTACCTTCTGGAGCATCAGTGAATGTTTGAAGTTTTTTTTAATAGTTGTGTTTGAGTCCCTCAATTGTCCTCAGTGTGAAAAGATGGATCTCAGAATTATGCAGTCACTCCTGGAAAGGGTTCAAATATGCAAAAGATGCTGGAAAACTGAAGAATTTTTGAAGGATTTTTCTGAAGAACATTGGAAGGACAAATAAGGGACTCAAGGACTACCATCACAAAACACAAAAACAGTCGTGGATCATCCAGGGAACGACACACAGTATTAGGAATCAATGAAATACAGAAATACAATGTCATATTTATACATTTGTATGATCCCTCTTATTTTGTTAAAATAATTAACATTTTGCAGGTTCTGCAAGGGGTGTGTAAACTCTTTAACATGACTGTAGACAGACATAAGGTAGGCAAAATAGTCCATTCTCTAATGTCAATAATGTAGCGATGTAAGCAAAGCTCACACAGAAATCACTTTGCTGGTTTACGCGGTGAATCTGCAGCAAAATTCCCAAACGCGTGGACTCTTTTTAAATTACTGGATTTTGCAGAATTTGCCGAAAATGACCGAACCTATAAACACGCAAATATGATGCTGCAGCTCCTTCTGAAAATATTCTGAGTTGGGGTATGGAGAACTTTCAGAGATAACTTTGTACAGATGAGTTCATGGATTAATAATATATAAATGCTAAATAAAAGCTTCTTAAAGATTTTGTGTTACAGCTTTGAATCTGAAAACAAATCTTTGTAACCACATCTTTCCTCCTTTTGTTTTGCAGCCTACCAGTTACGAGTCTGCCAGCCTCCAGCAGAGGTGGCCAATGCAGATATCCTGATGGAGGATAATGAGTTAGAGATAGGTATGAACAAAACACACAACACTGCTTTTATTCATAGAACAGGTTCTGATTCTGAAGGGTTGGCTTGAGGTCCAGCATTGGGAGCTTTATCCAGCAAGACGTAAGAAGTGTCCCACATTTCATTTAGTCTATGTATGTTCTCTTCCCCAATAAGAAATATAATACTAAAAATGGGATTGGCTTTCAAAAAATCCATTTGCTAGCAAGAGTGGGAAAATGACCTACCAACACATTCGTAGAGAGGGATTTTTCCGCTGGTGATGACTGGACAGAGCAAAGGAACCAGTGTGGACCTCATCAAAAGTCGTTAAATACATCAGGACCAGCCGGGACTTCATGTAGACACATACTGGATAAGAACATCCTGCTCAAACCTGCCAACAAAAAAAACAAGTTCAAGTTGCACTGATTCCGGTAAAACGCATTTAATGTTTGCTTAGTCTATTAATGGGAAATAAGCTAGTCGCTACTTTAGTATAAAATGTGATTTTGACCTACTAGCCTGTTATTCAGTTCATTATATGTAGTAGACTGAATAGGTCCTGTAAAGTAAATGACACTCTATCACTCCAACCTGGGAAAATTGAGTGCCAGTTACAATTAACAAAGCATTGGCGATTTAAATATTTATCATCCAACATGATGACAAATGTTTCCAACTAATGTAAATCAATATTTACACTGTATAATAATAGTACATTAGTACTCTCCTGAAACAGAGCAATAGCCAGGTTGTCAGTCACCCTAAGCATACCAGATTTATTTAAAAGTGAAGTGTGACATTTTTTTTTTCAATATAAAAATACATTCTCCTATCCTGTATCTTTATTCTTTATCCTGGAGAGTATATTTGGACTTTAATAACATTCCTCTGTGTGTTTGATTGTCTTTAATACCTGGAGAAAGCTATCCGTTACCAAAAATGAAAATTCTTCATGATTTACACACCCTCATGTTGCTCCAAAGCTGTGTGACTGACTTTCTTCAGCTGAGCAAAAAATAAGCCATTTGAAAAATGTCTCAGTGTTTCATGTCTTTACAATAGTTTTGGACCCCATTGACTTTCTTTGTACAAAAAAAACTGTTTCAGAACATCTTCTTCTGTGTTCCACAGAACAAAGTCAAACAGGTTTGGAGTTACATGAGGGAAAATGATGACAGACTTTTCATTTTGGGGGAACTTTTAAATGAAAGGGATAGTTTACCCAAAAATTCTGTCCTTAATTACTTGCCCTCATGACGTTCAAAACATGTAAGACTTTCGTTCATCTTCAGAACACAAATGAAGATCTTCTTGATGAAATCTGAGTCCTTCTTTCGCTTTACTGACAGCTACACAACTACCACTGACGCTTCAAAAAGTTCATAAAGTGAATCCATATGAAATTGAATTTAGGCTTTTATTCACGTATAAAAATTAATCAACTCACACATCAGTTGTGGTAAACTGAAGCTCAAGCATGTTCACATGATGTGCTAGAACCAATGAGGTTCATTCTCGTGTTACGCATCACGTTTGAGCTTCAGCGAGAACCAATGAGGTTCATTCTCGTGTTACGCATCACGTTTGAGCTTCAGCTAGAACCAATGAGGTTCATTCTCGTGTTACGCATCACGTTTGAGCTTCAGCAAGAACCAATGAGGTTCATTCTCGTGTTACGCATCACGTTTGAGCTTCAGCAAGAACCAATGAGGTTCATTCTCGTGTTACGCATCACGTTTGAGCTTCAGCGAGAACCAATGAGGTTCATTCTCGTGTTACGCATCACGTTTGAGCTTCAGCGAGAACCAATGAGGTTCATTCCCGTGTTACGCATCACGTTTGAGCTTCAGCGAGAACCAATGAGGTTCATTCCCGTGTTACGCATCACGTTTGAGCTTCAGCGAGAACCAATGAGGTTCATTCTCGTGTTACGAATCACGTTTGAGCTTCAGCGAGAACCAATGAGGTTCATTCTCGTGTTACGAATCACGTTTGAGCTTCAGCGAGAACCAATGAGGTTCATTCTCGTCTTATGCATCACGTTTGAGCTTCAGCGAGAACCAATGAGGTTCATTCTCGTGTTACGCATCACGTTTGAGCTTCAGCAAGAACCAATGAGGTTCATTGTCGTGTTACGCATCACGTTTGAGCTTCAGCGAGAACCAATGAGGTTCATTCTCGTGTTACACATCACATTTGAGCTTCAGCGAGAACCAATTAGGTTCATTCTCCTGTTACACATCACGTTTGAGCTTCAGCAAGAACCAATGAGGTTCATTCTCGTCTTATGCATCACGTTTGAGCTTCAGCGAGAACCAATTAGGTTCATTCTCCTGTTACACATCACGTTTGAGCTTCAGCAAGAACCAATGAGGTTCATTCTCGTCTTATGCATCACGTTTGAGCTTCAGCGAGAACCAATGAGGTTCATTCTCGTGTTATGCATCACGTTTGAGCTTCAGCAAGAACCAATGAGGTTCATTCTCGTGTTACGCATCACGTTTGAGCTTCAGCGAGAACCATTGAGGTTCATTCTCGTGTTACGCATCACATTTGAGCTTCAGCGAGAACCAATGAGGTTCATTATCATGTTACGCATCACGTTTGAGCTTCAGCGAGAACCAATGAGGTTCCTTATCATGTTACACATCATGTTTGAGCTTCAGCGAGAACCAATGAGGTCCATTCTCGTGTTACGCATCACGTTTGAGCTTCAGCGATAACAAATGAGGTTCATTCTCGTCTTATGCATCACGTTTGAGCTTCAGCGAGAACCAATGAGGTTCATTCTCGTGTTACGCATCACGTTTGAGCTTCAGCGATAACAAATGAGGTTCATTCTCGTGTTACGCATCACATTTGAGCTTCAGCAAGAACCAATGAGGTTCATTCTCGTGTTACGCATCACGTTTGAGCTTCAGCGATAACCAATGAGGTTCATTCTCGTGTTACGCATCACGTTTGAGCTTCAGCGAGAACCAATGAGGTTCATTCTCGTGTTTGCAGGAAATGTGAAAAAAGCCTAAATTCAATCTGTTCAATATATAAAGCGATCGAGGCTCTTCCGAAAATTTGGACTAAACTGCTCAATGGATTAGTTTTACGATCTCTTTATGAACTTTTTGAAGCATCAAAGTGATAGTTGCGTAGCTGAAGATGAACGAAAGTCTTACGGTTTTGAAACAGCATGAGGGTGAAGGATTTTTCATTTTTTTTTGTGAACTTACCATTTAAGAGTCTTTCAAAATGGATAGGGCACTAGCAATGCTCCTATATGTGCAAGTATGTGTTGTGCTTTACATGCGTACATCCTCCTGTTACAGAAGTCTCGACTCATTCCAGCCAACTGTCATCTGCCCTCAGTGCCAAAGTGACTACTAAAATAGTTCCCTAAATAAAACCCATTCATAACACAAGCATGTTGGCATAAAACATCAAGCCTGCTTTTGATGGGTGCCACAGAAATTAGGCCAATACTGTAGAGATTCACCTTGCCCTGTTGCCTAGACACTGGCGGTGCATAGGAACGCTTCTCCGCATCGGAACACTCCAATGCGTCACACCTTTGATGTTTTCCAGGTGCTTACACGTGATTATTTTTAGATAGGCGATGGCGGCAGGGTTGTCATGCAAACCTAATACAAGCAATTCATTAAACAGGGCTGCAAACGCTGCTGTTTTACAGCTCAATTATCAACCTCTTCAAGTTCAACGTTAAACTGTATACATCACAGGCGTATCTCGGGCATCTTTCTCCATTAGAGCGATGGAGGTTAGCTGTCCCAACTAATTAAACGGACGCTTAATCATTGCAACTCTCTTTCTCTCTTTGTAAATCAGGTGATATTATCCGCTATCGCTGTCACCCCGGATTCACCCTGGTGGGGAGCGAGATTTTGACGTGCAGGCTTGGAGAACGGCTACAGATGGACGGACACCCTCCTTCCTGCCAAGGTGGGCACACTTCAAGAATAAAGACACGGACCCACAAGCTTCCATTTACCAGGATTACGTTTCTAATGCATCTTCTATTAGACACCAGAACACAGGGTTAAAGGTTTCAGCGTGTTTGAGTGTGTTGCCATGGACGCATCCACAAGTACATCGCAGGATACTGAGAACGCTAAACTATAAGCTCGAATCACTCAGACGAGCATCATACTTGTAATGGAGGGTAAAATGTGATCAGAGGCGGTATTGCTGATAGCCCATGAAGAGCTCAGTCATTCCCTGTCACTGCTTCTTCCCTCCCGTTCCCTGTTGATGAGTGATGCGGCTCTTGGAGTTTAGTGGCTCAAACAGCTGCCGCCATTAATCTTTCATGGCTCCATCCTTCTCCTTGCGTCCCCACGAGAGAGCACTCACTTTGTTAGAATTTGTCCTGTGCTTAGATTCAGGAAAGTGCCTGGAAACGGTAGTTCAATCATTTGTCATGCACATTAAAGCAGTTTTGGAGTGGGATAAACAAAGTGAGCCATGGAGCAGGAGAGCTCATGAAGTGTTTTGCAGAGTGTGTAACATTTCAGGCTGACTTGATGAAAAATGTTGGCTTTTTTTCCAAGATGACAGACGATGGCCACCACCTCCAGTCTTTGAAGAAATATGGGTAGCACTTTATTTTACAGTCCTGTTCCCTATGTACATACTTACTATAGTAATTGCAATAACTGGGGAATAACCCTGAACCTACCCCTAAACCTAACCTTAACCCGTGTTATATTACAGTACTTTCTTGGGTAAGTAAACTGTAGGTACACATACTGTAAAATAAAGTGCAACCGAAATATGGAACCAGGAAAATAATTAACTGTGTTAAATCTAAGGAATTGTTGAGATTAGCATATACCAGACCTGATTTCAAGGTATATTTTGTGAATATTTGGACAAGAATGAACAATTTGGCTCATTGTTTTACCCTTTCATTGTTGGATTTTAGTTTAATGTAGTCAAGTTTTGTTCAGTTTCATTAGGCTAATTTAGTCCAGTCAAGTTTTGTTTTGTTTAGGCTTCTCTAGTTTCTCTGAGATGATTTCAGTTTAGTTTAGTCCAGTTACGTTTGTTAGTCTTTCAGGTAGTTTAGTCTTGTCAATTGTTGAGTCAAATATAGTCTTGTGTTATGTAGTTTAGTCTAGTTTTATTTAGTTTAGTCCAGCTTGGTTTGGCTAATTTAGTCCAATCAAGTTTAGGCTTGTCTTCTCTAGTTTCTCTGAGATGATTTCAGTTTAGTTTAGTCGAGTTAATCTTGTCTAGGATTGTTGAGTCAAATGCAGTCTTGTCTTGTGTTATCTAATTAGTCTAGTTGTATTTTGTTTAGTCCAAGTTAGTTAGGTTAATTTAGGCTAGTCTAGTTCAGGTTTGATGAATCAAGTGTTGTCTTATCTAGGTAAGTTTGTTTCTCTGAGCTGATTTCAGTTAGTTTAGTATTGTCTACAATATGTGTCGAGTCGAATGTAATCTTGTGTTATCTAGGTTTGTCTAGTTTAGTTTGGTCCAGTTTGGTTAGCCTTTTTTAGTCTAGTTTAGTTTTGTTTAGGCTTGTCTTCTCTGGTTTCTCTGAGCTGATTTCAGTTTAGTTTAGTTGAGTTAGGTTTGTTAGTCTGGACTAGGATAGTTGAGTCAAATGTAGTCTTGTCTTGCTATCTAGTTTAGCTTAGTTTTATTTAGTTTAGTCCAGTTTGTTTAGATTCATTTAGGCTAGTCTAGTTCAGGTTTGATGAATCCAGTGTTGTCTAATTTCATTTAGTTGCGCTGAGGTGATTTCAGTTAGTTTAGTCTTGTCGATTGTTGAACAAATATAGTCTTGTGTTACGTATTTTAGTCCAGTTTGTTTAGGCTAATTGAGTCTAATAAAGTTTAGTTTTGTTTAGGCTTGTTTTCTCTTGTTTCTCTGAGATTATTTCAGTTTAGTTTAGTCAAGTTAATCTTGTCTAGGATTGTTGAGTCAAATGTAGTCTTGTCTTGTCTTATCTAATTAGTCTAGTTGTATTTTGTTTTGTCCAAGTTAGTTAGGTTAATTTAGGCTAGTCTAGTTCAGGTTTGATTAATCAAGTGTTGTCTTATCTAGGTTAGTTTGTTTCTCTGAGCTGATTTCAGTTTAGTTTAGTTGAGTTAGGTTAGTTTAGTCTTGTCTAAATTGTTGAGTCAAATGTAGTCTAATGTCGTTTAGTCTAGTTTAATTTAGTTTAGTCAGGCTAATTTAGTCCAGTCTAGTTTAGTTTTGTTTAGGCGTGTCTTTGCTAGTTTCTCTGAGATGATTTCAGTTTAGTTTAGTCGAGTTTGGTTATTTAATCTTGTCTAGGATTGTTGGGTCGAATGTCTTGTCTTTCTGTGTAGTTTAGCTTAGTTTTTTTAAATTTAGTCCAGTTTGGTTAGATTAATTTAGTCTAGTCTAGTTCAGGTTTGTTTCTCTGTGCTGATTTCAGTTTGTTTGTTTTGTTTAGGATTGTTGAGTTGAATGTAGTCTTGTCTTATGTTATCTCATTAGTCTATTTGTATTTAGTTTAGTCCAAGTTGGTTTAGTCTAGTCTAGTTCAGGTTTGTTTCTTTGAGCTGATTTCAGTTTAGTTTTTCTGAGTTTGGTTTGTTTGTTTTGTCTAGTATTGTTGAGTTGAATGTAGTCTTGTCTTATGTTATCTAATTAGTCTATTTGTATTTAGTTTAGTCCAAGTTGGTTTAGTCTAGTCTAGTTCAGGTTTGTTGATTTAAGTCTTATCTAGTTTAGTTTAGTTTCTCTGAGCTGATTTCAGTTTTGTTGAGTTAGGTTAGTTTCAGTTTACTCGAGTTTGGTTAGTCTTGGTTTGTTGTTTTTTTGTTCTTTAGGTTTGTTGAGTCGAGTGTTGTCTTATCTATTCTAGTTCAGTTTCTCTGAGCTTCTTAATATCTTTTTCATCTTAGTCTACTCGAGTTTGGTTAGTCTCGTCTAGTCTAGGCTTTTTGAGTTGAGTGTAGTCTTGCCTCATATAGTTTCTCTAAGCTAAGTTTAGTTCACTTCAGTTCAGCTGAACTGAACAGAATTGAGCTGAGTGTCATATGAAACATGAGTAGTAGAGTAGTATATAAAACATGCCAATCTTATTGATATAATCCCTATAATTAACTGATTTGTACAGACGGCCCTCCAAAAAAATGACTCTATAGGTCATTTTTCAAGCACCTTCTTACGACCTTTATTTACGTTTTAAAGTCATGCGCCTCTAGCTGGCGTTAAATAATGACTGTTTCGTTTTTACGTCTGTCGTCATCAAATTACGTATGACATGTCGTTACCAATCAAAATGCGTGTTTACCATTTGTCATATTTCCATTTAGCAAAAATCTTTTTTTATCAACAACTACACCCACCCCAGCCCTAAACCTACCCAGTGGTTTATAGTGCATATACACTTTATAAGCACATGCGTTCCCTGGGATAGAACCCATGATTGCACGATTGCAAGATGATTACATGATGTTGTATTTTGCAATGCTCTATCAATTGAGCTACGCAAAACCCAAAATATAATGCAAATAAAAGGAAACAAAGCATTCAAATTAAAGTGTCCTGTTATCGATAGGGACGCAATTTTAGTAAACGCTCCTATGGGTCGTATTTCATGAATTAAAATGAAAGTGTCCTGTTGTCGATTGGGGCGCAACTTTAGTAAACGCTCCTATGGGTCGTATTTCATGAATTAAAATGAAAGTGTCCTGTTGTCGATAGGGGCGCAACTTTTGTAAACGCTCCTATGGGTCGTATTTCATGAATTAAAATGAAAGTGTCCTGTTGTCGATAGGGGCGCAACTTTAGTAAACGCTCCTATGGGTCGTATTTCATGAATTAAAATGAAAGTGTCCTGTTGTCGATAGGGGCGCAACTTTAGTAAACGCTCCTATGGGTCGTATTTCATGAATTAAAATGAAAGTGTCCTGTTGTCGATAGGGGCGCAACTTTAGTAAACGCTCCTATGGGTCGTATTTCATGAATTAAAATGAAAGTGTCCTGTTGTCGATAGGGGCGCAACTTTAGTAAACGCTCCTATGGGTCGTATTTCATGAATTAAAATGAAAGTGTCCTGTTGTCGATAGGGGCGCAACTTTAGTAAACGCTCCTATGGGTCGTATTTCATGAATTAAAATGAAAGTGTCCTGTTGTCGATAGGGGCGCAACTTTAGTAAACGCTCCTATGGGTCGTATTTCATGAATTAAAATGAAAGTGTCCTGTTGTCGATAGGGACGCAACTTTAGTAAACGCTCCTATGGGTCGTATTTCATGAATTAAAATGAAAGTGTCCTGTTGTCGATAGGGGCGCAACTTTAGTAAACGCTCCTATGGGTCGTATTTCATGAATTAAAATGAAAGTGTCCTGTTGTCGATAGGGACGCAACTTTAGTAAACGCTCCTATGGGTCGTATTTCATGAATTAAAATGAAAGTGTCCTGTTGTCGATAGGGGTGCAACTTTAGTAAACGCTCCTATGGGTCGTATTTCATGAATTAAAATGAAAGTGTCCTGTTGTCGATAGGGACGCAACTTTAGTAAACGCTCCTATGGGTCGTATTTCATGAATTAAAATGAAAGTGTCCTGTTGTCGATAGGGGCGCAACTTTAGTAAACGCTCCTATGGGTCGTATTTCATGAATTAAAATGAAAGTGTCCTGTTGTCGATAGGGACGCAACTTTAGTAAACGCTCCTATGGGTCGTATTTCATGAATTAAAATGAAAGTGTCCTGTTGTCGATAGGGGCGCAACTTTAGTACACGCTCCTATGGGTCGTATTTCATGAATTAAAATGAAAGTGTCCTGTTGTCGATAGGGGCGCAACTTTAGTAAACGCTCCTATGGGTCGTATTTCATGAATTAAAATGAAAGTGTCCTGTTGTCGATAGGGACGCAACTTTAGTAAACGCTCCTATGGGTCGTATTTCAGGGAAGTGGCAAACGACTTACATAGGTTTATTGGTTGGAGGACATGTTGGATTTGTATTAAATAAATACACTATAAAATGTCTTTTTTTTTTTCCCACAGTGCAATGTCCTGCTCATGATGTCCGATTTGACTCATCTGGGGTGATTTTAAGCCCTGGGTACCCAGACAGTTACCCCAACCTACAGATGTGTTCGTGGAGCATCAACGTGGAGAAGGGCTACAACATCACCATGTATTTTGAGTTTTTCCAGACTGAGAAGGAATACGACATTCTGGAAGTCTTTGATGGTAGACTTTTTTTTTAATTTAATTTAAACTAGGCAGTGATTGTAAAAGTGTTTAATTTATAGAGGCTTGTCTAATGCTGAGTTCACACGATACAACTGCTTTTTAATTTCAACATATGAAATGTGAAATTTGAACTTATATTAGTCCAATAAGAGTGGATATGCCTCTCACAGAAGGAGTCACCATTTGTGGCCAAGGCTGTTATTATCTACACTTTGTCGGCTTTGCCCATTTTCAAGATATTTCCCAAAAGTAATTTCAAACAAGTCAAACTGTGTTCCACCTAAGCACTAAGCTACTTTTATGAGTTTCATCTCTTTTTGACAGGTATAATTTGGGATAGCAGTCCTCCTGCAAATTGTCTTTCTCTTCTGTTTCTTTTGAAGGACCCACAATTCATAGTCAGACCCTGGCCACATTGAGCGGTGACCTCCCCACACCCTTCAACATCACCACCACGGGCCACCAGCTTCTTCTGCGCTGGTCAGCTGACCACGGCACCAATAAGAGGGGGTTCCGCATCCGCTATGTCGGTGAGTATCAAAGTATGTATCCATTTAAATCTCTTTATTGCTTGCACGTTTTCCGTCTCTGGTCTTGAATTTGAATGAGCATGTGTACTTTGGGTAGTTGACATGAGATACTTTTGGGTAGATGGCCTGAAAATATTGAATAATTTCCACTATTTTTATATTTAGATTACCTTACTTTAAATTATAATTGAATAAATATGTTTAATGTAATATTTAGCAAATCACAAAACTATTACCTTTTATCTATTATCCATGACTAAATTATTTTTCAAAATGATTGATTATAGTTTTTAGTGCATTACCGTTTAAAATTTTGGGGTCACTAAATTAACTTTTATTCAGCAATGACGCATTAAATTGATCTAAAATGACAATAAAGACATTTATAATGTTACAAAAGAAATTTGTTTTCTTTTTTTGTTCACTTTTTATTCATTTAAGGATCCTGGTATCATGGTTTCCACAAAAATATTAATCAGCACAACGATTTACAACATTGATAATAAAAATACATGTTTATTGAGCAGCAAATCAGCATGATTTCTGAAGGATCATGTGACACTGAAGACTGGATTAATTCATCTAGAGCTATCCCTAACCAGGATAGACCTACTTCGACGGATGACCGGGGTGATCTGAGGATAACGTTCTGGACAAACCCGCCTAGTGTCCCTACGGAGGTCCCTGAACCCTCACAAGCACCGCTGCCGGTGGCGCCATCGGAAGAGATCGCTGGTCCCGCCCACGGGCGCCCAGTCATCTCTTTCGGAGCGCCCGCGGACGAGCAAATGTCGATCGCAGCATCGGAGGGGGAGTTCCAGTCCTCGGAGGATGAGGACTCAGCTGTACTGCCTCCCTCTGGGAGAGTGGCAACGGTTGAGTCGGACCCCGAGTTGACGGCTATGCTTTCCCGGGCCGCCGAAAAGGTCGGGCTTGTGTGGAACCCTCCACCACGTCCCGAACCTTCTAGGTTGGATGATTGGTTCCTGGGGGGGGGTCGCGCTGGTTCTCAGCGTCCCGCCCCAGTGCCATTCTTCCCGGAGGTGCATGAGGAGCTTTCCAGGTCGTGGACGACACCCTTCAGTGCCAGAAACAGACCTGGAGGCTCCTCCCTCCTCACTACCCTTGACGGTGGACAGGCCAAGGGTTACGAGAGGATCCCGCCAGTCGAACGCGCCGTCGCGATGCATCTGCGTCCGGCGACCGCCTCCGAGTGGCGTGGTGATCCTCGTCTCCCGTCCAAAGCCTGTAGACTTTCGTCCAGTCTGACTGCGAAGGCCTACAGGTCCTGCGGACAGGCCGCGTCTGCCTTGCATGCCATGGCGTTGCTCCAGGTGCACCAAGCCCAGGCACTCATGGACATGCACGAGGGTAGGTCTGACCCAGAGCTCCTCCGGGAGCTCCGGGCGGCGACGGACCTCGCCCTCAGGGCGACGAAAGTTACCGCCCGTTCCGTGGGTCAGGCGATGTCCACCTTAGTGGTCCAAGAGGCATCTCTGGCTCAACCTGGCCGACATGAGGGAGACTGACAAGAACCGGTTCCTGGACTCCCCCATATCGTCGGCCGGGTTCGGCGACGCGGTCGAGAATTTCGCCCAGCAATTCTCGGCCGCCCAGAAGCAGACGGAGGCCATAAAACACATCCTGCACCGGTGGCCCGCTGCTGCCTCCACCCAGCCGCCGGCTGCAGCACCTCCGCCTGCCCGTCGCCGAGGACGTCCTCCTGCGGCCGCCCCCGCCCCCGCTCCCAGCCCAGCAGCAGCCTTCCACCGGCCGTGGGCGTGGAGCCGGTCGCGGGAAGAACGTCCAGCCCGCTCAGGCCGCTGCCAAGCCAGGTGGCAAGCGTCGTCGGAAGAGACCCTGAGACGGGCCGCCCAGAGATGGAGGAAACTGCTCTTCAGGAGATGGCTGCAGCACCACTCCTTCCCCCGGTGGAGGGCCGGGGGAACACCATTTGTTTTTCTGTTCCGCCACTGGCCTCAGTGTCAGTGGCACCCAAATTTTCAATAAAAGAGCAGTTTCCAACATCTCTGGGTGCCAAGAGAGCGCGTCTGGCGGTATGCAACGCTACCATGCCTCGTACCCCTCAGACACCTCTCTCCTCGCCAACAGGGGGCGTCGGTTGTGCGGACGCACACAATGTGCCTCCCCACGCTCGCCCGTCCCCTCAGCGGATGCAGGTCGTGTGTCAGACCCAGACCCCTGCACGGACCACTCCCATGTCGTCCTGGGACCCCTGCGTTCCGCTGCGCTGCCCCGCTCCGGGTACGTCCGTGGTGCCGATGATCCCGCTTGCTCGGTCTCTGGGGGCCTGGCTAGCGCTCCCCAGCCCGTCTCGCTGGATCATCCGCACCATCAGACTCGGCTATGCGATTCAGTTCGCCCGGCGTCCCCCGAAGTTCAGGGGTGTCCACTTCACATCTATACCAAAGGAGGGCGCCCCGGTGCTTCAGGCGGAGATCGCTGTCCTATTGGCAAAGGATGCGATAGAGCCGGTCCCTCCAGCCGATATGAAGTCCGGGTTCTACAGCCCGTACTTCATTGTACCCAAGAAAGGTGGCGGGTTACGACCGATCCTGGACCTGCGTTACCTGAACCGCTCCCTCCACAGGATGCCGTTCCGAATGCTAACGCAGAAACGCATCTTCAGGTGCATCCGTCCCCAGGATTGGTTTGCAGCGATCGACCTGAAGGACGCGTACTTTCATGTCTCGATTCTCCCTCGACACAGACCGTTTCTACGCTTTGCTTTCGACGGACGGGCATACCAGTACAAAGTCCTGCCCTTCGGGCTGTCCCTGTCGCCCCGTGTCTTCACGAAAGTCGCGGAGGCGGCCATTGCTCCCATGAGAGAGCGTGGTGTTCGCATCCTCAACTATCTCGACGACTGGCTGATTCTTGGCCAGTCGCGGGAGCAGTTGTGCGAACACAGGGACATGGTGCTCCGGCACCTCAGCCAGTTGGGTCTTCGGGTCAACTGGGAGAAGAGCAAACTCTGTCCCGTACAGAGGATCTCTTTTCTCGGGATGGAGATCGACTCGGTCGCCATAACTGCGCGCCTCACAGAGGAGCGCGTCCAGTCGGTGCTGAGCTGCTTGAGTACGCTCAAACGCAGTACAGCGGTTCCACTGAAACATTTTCAGAGGCTCCTGGGGCATATGGCAGCAGCAGCCGCAGTAACGCCGCTAGGGCTGCTCCATATGAGACCGCTTCAGCACTGGCTACACGACCGAGTCCCGAGATGGGCGTGGCACAGCGGGTTCCTCCGTGTCCAAGTGACGCCGAGATGCCGCCAAACCCTCACTCCGTGGTCGGACCCTTCATTTCTACTGGCAGGAGTGCCTCTAGAACAAGTGTCCAGGCATCATGTTGTCTCCACGGATGCCTCACCCACGGGTTGGGGTGCCACGTACAACGAGCTTGCAGTTTCGGGTCTGTGGACGGGGCCCCAACTGCAATGGCATATCAATTGCCTAGAGTTGCTGGCAGTTCGTCTTGCTCTCAGCCGCCTCAAAGGGTCGCTCAAAGACAAGCACGTTCTGGTCCGGACGGACAGCACGACGGCCGTTGCGTACATCAACAAACAAGGTGGTCTACGCTCCCGCCGTTTGTCCCAACTCGCCCGCCATCTCCTCCTGAGGAGTCAGAAGCATCTGAGGTCCCTTCGTGCTATTCACATTCCGGGCCTGCTCAATCGTGCGGCCGACGAGCTGTCACGGTTGCCAGTGCTCCCCGGAGAGTGGCGACTCCACCCCCAGGTGGTCCGGCTGATTTGGAGTCGCTTTGGGGCCGCACAGATCGATCTGTTTGCCGCCCACGACACGACCCACTGCCAGTTGTTTTATTCCCTATCCGAGGGGACCCTCGGCACGGATGCACTGGCACACAGCTGGCCCCGGGCTCTGCGCAAATATGCGTTTCCCCCAGTGAGCCTTCTTGCACAGACACTGTGCAAGGTCAGGGAGGACGAGGAGCATCTCCTCTTGGTAGCTCCGTACTGGCCCAACAGGACGTGGTTCCCGGAACTAGTGCTCCTCGCGACAGCACCTCCTTGGCCCATTCCTCTGAGGCAGGACCTCCTGTCTCAGAGACGGGGCACCCTATGCACCCGCGTCCAGACCTCTGGAAACTCCATGTCTGGTCCCTGGACGGGACGCGGAGGTTCTAGGTGACCTACCGCAAGCGGTAGTCGACACCATCGCTTCCGCCAGAGCCCCCTCTACGAGACGGCTATATGCGTTGAAGTGGAACCTGTTCGTCGACTGGTGCTCTTCTCGCCGAGAAGACCCCCGGATGTGTTCGATCGGATCTGTGCTATCTTTGCTTCAAGACAGGTTGGAGCGAAGGCTGTCTCCCTCCACCCTCAAGGTATATGTTGCCGCTATCGCCGCAAGCCATGACCTCGTTAATGGTGAGTCCTTAGGCAAGCATGATCTGATCGTCAGGTTCCTGAGGGGAGCGAGGAGACTAAATCCTCCTCGCCCCTCCTCTATACCCTCTTGGGACTTGACTCTGGTGCTGACCGCACTGCAGAGGGCGCCCTTCGAGCCTTTACAGTCAGTAGAGCTTAAGATCTTGTCTCTAAAGACAATCCTCCTGATTGCATTGGCCTCAGTTAAGAGGGTAGGGGACCTGCAGGCATTTTCGGTCGACGAATCGTGCCTGGAATTCGGGCCGGGTGATTCTCAGGTGACCCTGAGACCCCGGCCTGGATACGTGCCCAAGGTTCCCACTACTCCCTTCCGGGACCAAGTGGTGAGCCTGCAAGCGCTGCCTTCGGAGGAGGCAGACCCAGCCCTGGCTTTTCTCTGTCCAGTTCGCGCTCTGCGCGTCTATGTTGACAGATCCCAAAGCTTTAGGACCTCAGAGCAGCTCTTCGTCTGTTACGGAGGACAGCAGAAGGGAAAGGCTCTCTCCAAGCAGAGGATGGCCCACTGGATAATGGATGCCATCGTCTTGGCATATGAATCCCAAGACGTGCCCTGCCCGCTCGGGGTTAGAGCTCACTCCACCAGGGGTGTAGCTTCTTCCTGGGCGCTGGCTCGTGGCGCCTCGCTGACAGACATTTGTAGAGCTGCGGGCTGGGCGACACCTAACACGTTCGCTAGGTTTTATAGCCTGCGTGTAGAGCCGGTGGCTTCTCGTGTGCTCGCTTCCCATAGTCAGCTTCACTGAAGTGCCCGTTCTAGTGTCGGCTTGCTGCGCCATTCCCTTCCCCTGGAACGGATACGTGCGCTTATTTTCTCCAGTCGAGTTCCCCAGGATTGGCGAACCCTGTTGAGTCCTCCGCACCCCTCGGCAGTTGCGGAGCGTCCGACGCCAGGTCTGGCACTCGTATGCATTGGTGGAACTTGTGTCAGGCTGGGTTCCGTATGTCATGACCCCTACGGCGGTCCCATACATGTATTTTCCACGGTACAGCTCCCTACGGCGAGCTTGTGTCTTTCCCTTGGCAGAGTTCCTCTGCCGTCTCAGTACGGTGTCGTCCCCCGCCTGCATTAGGCCGGGGCCACCCCTGGGACTTTCGTATGTTGAGCTGCCCACGGCCAGCCCATACGTTTCTTTCCACATGGTAACTCCCTCTGGGCATGATGTGGCTCCCGCAGCGTCCTTCGGGCACGCTTTCCCAGCTTTATCCAATCAGTCTGCTGAATGGGTCTTGCGGTACAGCATTATGACTCTTCTGGCGTGAATCTCCCCGCCCGCTTCAGAACGGGGTCTGAAAGGGAACGTCTCGGTTACGTATGGTAACCCTCGTTCCCTGAAGGAGGGAACGGAGACGTACGTCCCGTCGCCACAGTTCCTTCCATCATTGCATGGCCGAGTCACTGGTTCGGCTCCTCAGTGAAAAACGTCAGTGCGGTGCTCTCGCTTCTTGTTTATACCCGCGGCGCGGGGCGGGGCGCGAGATGCAAATCTCGCACGCCAATTGTTCATTGGCCTGTTCTTAAGTTCTCGAAGCTGATAGGGGCTCTCTGAAGTGATCCCAATTCCAATTCGTCGGTATTACCGACGTACATCTCCGTTCCCTCCTTCAGGGAACGAGGGTTACCATTCGTAACCGAGACGATATCAGCCATAACATGAAAATAAGTAATTATCTAATTATTGGGAATTTTAAAATGGATGCATCCCTATGTAAAACTTTTTCAGACAATTTAAAGAAATAGATCACAATCTGTTATTGTTTACTGACCATTGTTATACTTATGTACTTTTTATTGTTGTTATAAACCTAAAATCTGCATATTGATGGGGAAAAAGGTTATTGGATATTATGTGTCAACTACCCATGTATGTCAGAATCTTATGTGTGTGAGTGCATGTGCATGTATATGTTTATGTACGTGTGTGTGTGTGTGTGTGTGTGTGTGTGTGTGTGTGTGTCCTGGTAAACCCCACATAGATGGCAATATCTGAAATCCTTGTCCTTGTAGGGAAAAACGTAAAAACACAGAAAGTGTTGTGTGATGTGTAGGTTTAGGGGTTGGCTTAGTGTAAGGGGAGAGAATATACAGTTTGTACAGTATAAAAACAGTGTGTGTGCATGCGCGCGTGTGTGTGAGCATGGATGGACGTGTCGTGTACATGGTGATAACATTTTTGTGTAGAAGTAACTTTGTTTGTTAGGCACTTTGATGGATTTATTTAGTCTTTTTTACCCAGGAGAGGGGTACACACTACCTTACTTCAGCTCATATATGTTTGACAAATGTCCTTTGCCATTTAGGTTGTGCACTTTACAGTCTCTCGGAAAAATCATACTGACAGAACAAGAAAGAGCAGAGACCCAATGGCCCAATAGTGCACTTTGTTTAAGTGAATACCTCACTTGCCATTGTGGATGTCAACCAAAGACCCGGGGACTCCAAATACACACCTCACCTTTCAATTCCTCAAGCTTGAGTGTGTGTGCTCAAATGTAGTAGAGCGGACAGGGAAAGCCACAGTGTGAGGGCTTTCTGTGGTCACTTAAAGCGGGAGGTTTCCCTAGTGCCTGTGGTCTTTCCACGAAAAAATGTTTTGCAGACATAAGCAATGCACCGTTCTCGTGGACAAGAACTCTTATATCTATGTGTTAACAAAGTTGTGTAAACCCTGATGATCATGTGATTCAGCATGATTTGACAATGATCCAAAAAGCATCTTGTGCCCCAAAGGAAGTGAGAACATCTGAGCATCTCATACTTTTAGACCCCGCTGTATTTAAATTGTAGTGTAAAATGCTGCAGATGATAAACCCATATTAAAGGATGCTTTCTTTAGTGTGTAATGTTTCAAAAGGTCACTCCAGCGGGAGTTATTCTCTATATCAGTGTTTCTGAACTCCCTGAAACGCCTCCATTGTAGTCTTGAGTTTTCTTCCGGGAACAAACACGTCACAATATTCCTCATTTAAAAAATTACCAAGTTATATGCTAAATAAAGGTGCAGGCCCTGGTTGAGTTAGTTAGTAGTGTGTTGAAACTGGCGGTTATGGTAAGGGGCGGGACATTTCCCAAACACCTTCAAAGCAGTTGACCAATCACAACACATTGATCCAGCCGACCAATCAGAGCACATTGTGCTTTTCAGAGGGAGGGGCTTCACAGAGACAGAAACTTAACAGAGCATTACTGACAGACTGGGAAGAGAGGAGCTGCAACAATGGAGAATATGGGGGAAATAATTAAACATCTCTACTACTGCTGTCAAAATTAGCGCGTTAATGCATGCAATTCATTTTTTCAGTTTGACTCGTTAAAGGTCCTGTTCTTCGTGATCCCATTTTTCAAACTTTAGTTAGTGTGTAATGTTGCTGTTAGAGCATAAATAAATCCTGTAAAATTATAAAGCTCAAAGTTCAATGCCAAGCAAGATATTTTATTGAACAGAAGTTCCCTTTCAAAGCCTACAGCGAATGGCCGGTTTGGACTACATCCCTGAACTTCCTGCTTTAATGACGTCAGTAGAACAGTTTGTTGACTAACCTCTGCCCACAAGAATACGCAAAAAAGGGGGCGTGGTGTTGTTGCTCTCCCACATGGAGAAGAGGAAGTGTTGCGTTCGGTTGCGTTTGTCGCCATGTTGTCCAGACGCTGTTATTTTCATCCCGGAATCAAATCACCTTTGTTTGGCCTTCAGGGACGCTGTACTTTGAGCGCGTTCATCTCCCCGTTATGGTAAGAGGCGTGACCTTTCCTTGCAACGTGCGCTAAGCTGCTGTCGAATCACAACACGGGAACCGCTGGCACAATCAGAACTCGTTACGTGTTTCTGAAGGAGGGACTTCATAGAACAAGGAAATCCTCAAGCCGTTTTTGTAAATTGTGTAAATTGTGTGAAAAATACTGTTTTTTTACACGCGAAACATGAACACATGTTATATTGCACACTGTAAACACAATCAAAGCTTAAAAAAAAACAGGAAAAACGGGACCGTTTTTAACGCAATTAACGCAGCATCCATTTTTTCTTTCATCCTTTGGCTAGCGTTACATCATATGATCACGCTCTTATTCATGCAAATGTTTTTAAACCATTCAAGTGCGACAAGTCAAAAGAGAGCACGCTCTCTGTGATTGTCCGACACACACAGATACGACACTCAGAAAGTCGCGTACCAGAATCAACTTCTCTTTCGCGCTTGAACAAACAATAACACACAGAATTATGCCAAAATGCCCATTTTGTCGAGTATTCTCATAAGAACAGTCTTAAATTAGTTAAAGGAGCACGCCGACTTTTTGGGACTTTAGCTTATTCCCCGTCTCCCCCAGAGTTAGAGAAGTCCATACACACCATTCTCATCTCCTTGCATGCCATAACTCTGTCTGACCACCCACCGCTAGCCTAGCTTAGCACAGAGACTGGAGGTAAATGGCTCCAGCTAGCCTACTGCTCAATAAGTCAAGTCAAGTCAACTTTATTTATATAGCGCTTTTCACAAAGTAGATTGTTTCAAAGCAGCTTTACAGTGTTAAACAGGAAAATAATGCAGCATAATTTTATTCAGCCGCATAGCCACTCCGGAAAAAACGCTGATGTCATCAGCCCATCTCAACCATCACACAGCGACAGTGTGGGCTTTAGATCAATAATTCGATCAGTAATTTAGTTTAAATGGTTAATTTAGTTTATTATTTAGATTTATTTCGATGTTTATTTGAAAAATTGTTTATTTGAAAAATGTTTATTTGTTTATAAATAAAATAAATGTTTAAATAAATAAAATAAATGTTTATTTGAAAAATAAGTGACAAAATAACGCCAACATTTTCCTATCTACATGTTGTGATGTACTAAGACTAAGATTTTCTGGACCGATATGGCTAGTTACTATTCTCTCATTCCTGTGTAATAATCAAGGAACTTTGAGCCGTACCATGAGTGCAGCGGCGTAATGATATTACGCAACGCCTGAAAATAGGCTAACTTCCATCAACATAACCAACGTGACAACCTGCGTGCAGAGGGAGCGTGCTGGGGACTATTTCAGGCGCTGCGTAATGTCTTAGTACACAATGTAATTATATACATCACAACATGTAAATAGGTAGATGTTGTCGTTATTTTGTCTCTTATTGAGCAGTAGGCTAGCTGGAGCCATTTACCTCCAGTCTTTGTGCTAAGCTAGGCTAGCGGGGGGGGGGGGGGTGTCAGACAGAGTTATGGCACACACGGAGATGAGAATGGTGTGTATGGACTTATCTAACTCTGGGGGATACGGGAATAAGCTAAAGTCCCAAAAAGTTGGCATGTTCCTTTAAATAAAGTCTTAAATGAACTTAAAGAGTTGTGAGAAAATCAGATCCGCCTCATGTTCGGCAGTGGCAGATCTTAAAGTGACAGCAGCCGCTAATGATGTCTGGCATTAATGTTAAACACAGAACAAAGCTAACAGAGAAAATCGTAGCTTTAACACGGATCAATCTATATTTAATTTAGCATTTATACAGTGCAGACTGTTTGATAACTTTATTCAATTTATGTATATTTCCTACCTGTTAGACAGAAGGTCACAGGTAAATATGACATTTATCATAATGGATTTATGTGGGGATTGTCTTAAGTTCACTTAAATTAAAAGTAGTTATTTTTTTAAAGCCTAATAAATGTCGAAATTGATATAGCTTTCAATTATACTGTAATATTGAATGTCTTTCATTCATATTTAAAAAAATCTATTTCATAGAGAAAATTAGTATCAGTGAGACTGGCCTTCATTCATAAAAAGATGCCATTACAACAAATATTTCGGACCCACTTTATATTAGGTGGCCTTAACTACTATGTACAAACATTTGAATTAATCATTTGATACAATGCACTTATTGTGTACTATATACTATACTTATTGTGTATACATGTTTTTACACTGTACTCACATTTAAAAATACCTGCATGTAATTACATCTGTAATTAATTTCTGTAGTTACATTTGTAATTACACAGTTGGCACTTCCCTTACACCTTACCCTACCCTTAAACTGACCCATACCACCACACCTGTCCCTAACCCTACCCTTAAACTTACCCATACCACCACACCTGTCCCTAACCCTACCCTTAAACTTACCCATACCACCACACCTGTCCCTAACCCTACCCTTAAACTTACCCAAACCACCACACCAGTCCCTAACCCTACCCTTAAACTTACCCATACCACCACACCTGTCCCTAACCCTACCCTTAAACTTACCCACACCACCACACCTGTCCCTAACCCTACCCTTAAACTTACCCACACCACCACACCTGTCCCTAACCCTACCCTTAAACTTACCCACACCACCACACCTGTCCCTAACCCTACCCTTAAACTTACCCACACCACCACACCTGTCCCTAACCCTACCCTTAAACTTACCCACACCACCACACCTGTCCCTAACCCTACCCTTAAGCTTACCCAAACCACCACACCTGTCCCTAACCCTACCCTTAAACTTACCCATACCACCACACCTGTCCCTAACCCTACCCTTAAACTTACCCATACCACCACACCTGTCCCTAACCCTACCCTTAAACTTACCCAAACCACCACACCTGTCCCTAACCCTACCCTTAAACTTACCCATACCACCACACCTGTCCCTAACCCTACCCTTAAACTTACCCAAACCACCACACCTGTCCCTAACCCTACCCTTAAACTTACCCATACCACCACACCTGTCCCTAACCCTACCCTTAAACTTACCCATACCACCACACCTGTCCCTAACCCTACCCTTAAACTTACCCATACCACCACACCTGTCCCTAACCCTACCCTTAAACTTACCCAAACCACCACACCTGTCCCTAACCCTACCCTTAAACTTACCATACCACCACACCTGTCCCTAACCCTACCCTTAAACTTACCCATACCACCACACCTGTCCCTAACCCTACCCTTAAACTTACCCATACCACCACACCTGTCCCTAACCCTACCCTTAAACTTACCCAAACCACCACACCTGTCCCTAACCCTACCCTTAAACTTACCCAAACCACCACACCTGTCCCTAACCCTACCCTTAAACTTACCCATACCACCACACCTGTCCCTAACCCTACCCTTAAACTTACCCATACCACCACACCTGTCCCTAACCCTACCCTTAAACTTACCCATACCACCACACCTGTCCCTAACCCTACCTTAAACTTACCCAAACCACCACACCTGTCCCTAACCCTACCCTTAAACTTACCCATACCACCA
>JARQWZ010007445.1:0-32500 GCA_033150135.1 Gobio occitaniae
TTGAGGAACATGTGGTTTCACTACTGAGGAGGATTCCTCAGACTGTCAAGTCATCGCTTCACAAACACCGTTTGTTTCTGCTTGTGACATGAGTAAGACGCTGGATCAGCTAGTTTGAGAGTTTAGGGCTGAACTGGTGTTTTCATAAAACTGATGAGC
Organism: Gobio occitaniae; assembly: GCA_033150135.1. Taxonomy (NCBI): domain Eukaryota; kingdom Metazoa; phylum Chordata; class Actinopteri; order Cypriniformes; family Gobionidae; genus Gobio; species Gobio occitaniae. Next base: position 160 of record JARQWZ010007445.1, read on the forward strand.
ACATGACACTCACTTCAGCTCGTTTTCAGTCAGTGCTCTCACATGCTTCACGGAATCAGGTTTGAGTCTGCTTACAGTGCATATATTCTGCTACGGTCACTTTTTTGATGGAACCATTTTCTACACTTCAGTTTTTATTTGCTTCCCTGAAGGCCACTTTTATTGTTAGTCTAATAGGTTCCTATTGATGTAGCATGACAGTTGTTGACAGTTGTCATTTAGAAAACAGGTTGTTTTACTACTCCACCTTAGATATGTAACTGACGTACCAGTGTCGCTTAAAAGGTTAAGTGCAGAATACTGGAAACATGAGCGGTTGTATGTTAATGGCTCCGTTCCAATACCTAATGAGCTGGCATAGACAGCTTCCTTCTAAGGGTAGGGACAAAGAACTAGCGCTGATGTCGCCTCACGTCGTCTTGCATCTCTAAGTCACGCCGTCGTGACTTCTTTGCTTGCTTTCATCACTTTTGGTCTTATTCTCGTGCACTGACTTGTCGCTAAACTGAACAGCCAATCAGAGTTCTCTCTCTTACCGACGGCATCCTTGATGTGTCCTTGGCTTAAAGGGATAGTTCACCCAAAAATGAAAATTAGCCCATGATTTACTCACCCTCAAGTCATCCGAGGTGTATATGACATTCTTCTTTCAGACTAATAAAATCTGAGTTATATTAAAAATGTTCTGGGTAACCCAAGCATTATAATGGCAGTAATAGTTTTTCTGTTTTTGAAGTCCATAAAAAATGCATCTGTCGTCAAATAATGTGCTCCACGCGGCTCTGGGGGGTTAATAAAGGCCTTCTGAAGCGAATCGACGCGTTGGTGTAAGAAAAATATCCATATTTAAAAATATATTTAATTTTTTTTCTATGGCTCTGCATCAGCCGTCCCCGCACCATCACTTCCGGCGAATAAGGTCAAAATACATGCAAAATATCGGCGCGATCATAGATATATATACATTACTCATTAGTGCCTGCGCGGATTGGTCGAATGAGGCATCTACGTATATATATCTTTGATCGCGCCAGTATTTTATTATATTTTATATTTCACTTAATGTGACTGTTTTTTGTGTATGCTAATAAATAAATATATACACAAATATTCAAATTTTCCATTAAACTTAACAAATGAATAATTCATTGATTTCTATTGAACTCTTTGCAGTGCATTTTGGATTAGTCTGCCTGAGAAATGAGCTAAATCAAGGTATCTTAGAAGGCAGCGTGATGTTACCTACTGAACAGCCTTCGTGTGGGCGGTGTGCATTTTCCATGATATGACCCCGTTAAAACCAAAGTGTGTAAGAGCTCTTCATGACCCAAATCATTGTGCAACTCATTCTATACTAGTCTGGCGTTTTGAGGAAATTGTGTTAAAGTTAAACACAGTCATGAGAGTCAGCAGGTTTGCGAGCTGTTCTGTCCAGTTCAGTGTAGACCCCTTTGTGGTAGAAGTGATGGGTTATTGTGTCTGTGCCAAGAAGAATTCAGGGCACATGATCAAGAAAAATACTTTTGCCGGATGTTTTTCACACACGTATGTACTTATGACATGTATATTAAGAGAAAATAATTTTTTCATTATGAGGTTTGCCACCTTTAAAATAATTTCCAGGGGCATTTTTAACTTTTATAAGGGCAATTTTTTCTAACCTTTTTAGATGTATACATCACCTTTTTAAATTAAATACGTTATCTTTAATTGTATACAACACAATGAAAGTGTGTTGCTAGCACTTCTCATGTGTATGTGTATTGCCTCTTAAAAGGAATCGCTTTGAATAAAAGAGTCTCCTAAATGATTCATCCTTCATCTTTCATCCTTCCCTTGGGTCATTTTGAGTGTTCATCGGACTGGTCCAAGACCCTTGGACGTTTGTGCACTTGAACCACGAATACACACAAAAAATGTGTGGTTGAAATAAAAATAAAAAAGTAACAATCCTTCCCTCACAGGTCAATTTGACCCCCTTAGGAATGAATGGAATGATTCAGTACACCTTGAAAAACCTAAAAATGCTCAAAAATTCTAACTAGAAATGCTAAAACTTTACCCGTAAATGATTTTATCATTTCTACATGTGAGTCTGAATGCATACTGAAGAGATACTGACTTTAGGACAAGCGGAACAGATCATTTGCTCCATATAGAGCCATCTAGTACAAGAGTCATGAAATGTCATGTTAGATTATTTTTTAAGATATTTTGAGCTGAATTAAAAGGGTTATGCATGAAATTGTGAGTTATTTTGAATTTAAGTTGAAAAATGTAAAGAATGTGCTTAAATTATTATTTATTTATTAATAAAATCTTGTAATTTAAAGTGAAATGAAATAAAAGGTAGCAAAATATCTCCAAAAAAAGAAAAAATATTATCAAAACTTTCTGGACAAAAAAAAAAGAGTATTACATTAGGGCTTCGGGTCATTTTGACATGTGAGGGAAGGATTTGTTACAAAGTGCAACGAGGTTAAATATGAAACTAAAACCGCCAGTAGGTGGCGGCAAGTCACAGTCTTAATGAGTGAGTCATTGAATCATTCATTCAACCGATTTGTTCACAAGGCTGATTCATTAACTGATGTGTTTACGAATGGATACACCACTGTGTATTGTCTGTTGCGGTTTTGTTTGGAACTATTTTCGTTGCCAAAAAAGAGCAAAAACAGACAATATTGACAATGTTGTGTCTAAAATGTTACTCACAATGTTAAAACCTTTGCATTTGCGATAGTGCTACTGCTAACGATTGTGAAAAGCACTTTTGCTTGTGTGTTATTGTTACAATATATAAAATGATATAAGTTAGAGACAAAAACGAATGCTGCCTATTTTACCACATATATTGAATTTTGGTGTAATTTCAGCTGCATTCCACTAGGTTGCACCACGCAGTGAAAGCGTTCACCGTCTCAAGGCATGTGTTCGATAATGTCTCGCTCACCCCTAATGTATACACCCCTTTTCATGATCTTTTTGACATTATTTAAGCAAAATGTTTCCTGTTCTGATCCTCTTCTCATGTCATTCATCAGGTCATCCAGTTTGCTTTGAGGGACTATATCCAGTATTGGTACTACACACTGAGTGATGATGAAACGTTCCTCTTGGAGATCCGTCAGACCGTCCAGAACGCCCTCGTCCAGTTCTCCACCAGGTGAGACACCTGTCCCGCCACATCTGCTTTAAAATCACGGCCGCAGAGGGTTGTGAACGACACTGTGGTTTTCCAGCGCTGATGCAACACCTAACCACAAACCAAACACTGCATTCAGATGCTCTTACACATTTTCCTTGGTAAACACGGTGTTGAAATGGAGACTGTAATTCCCGTGATTCATTGATGATCAATCTTTCCGTTCCTCAGGTCCAAAGAGGTGGACTGGCAGCCGTATTTCACCACCAGACTGGTGGATGATTTCGCAACTCATCTGCGTGTTTTCAGGAAAGCTCAAGAGAGGCTGAATGAGAGAGAAGATCCTAAACAACGTAATTATCATCCTTTCCTCTCAATTCACATTGTCTGCAAAACCGAGACAAAAAGTTTTCAATGGACAGAGACTAAGAGAATCAATAATGGTAACACTTTACAACAAGGTCCCATTAGTGAAAGATCTCAATATCAGGGCTAAAATTGTTGTAGCCTTGATTTCCTAATGCCTGAGTAAAGGGCTTTAATGGGAACTTGATTTGAATGACTCAGAATGTGAGCATGTGCATGACGTTATTTGTGTGTTTGCGGCAGGTGACGCTCCAGACGAGCTGCTGGACTCGTTTTTTGAGGCGGAGGTGGAAATGGAGCGGAACATTTGTAGAGACGTGGTGTGCATGTCACGCAAGGATGAAGAAGGTAAGACAAAGTCAGATTTGTGTCTATAGACAGATCAAAGACTCCAGCCCAGTGATTCAAGGCATTTTTTATGTCAACAATAGTAGTGAATAACTTGTACATGCTTCTCTAGGGCAGATCTTACAGGCCAGACAACCTGAAAGACTTGATTAGCACAAAATACAAACACACACCCAGTCATTAATGCTGTGAAATGCTTTGAGAACACTTTAGTGACTGGTAGACAATCGGAGAAAACAAAAAGAAAACCTTTTGTGTGGAATCCTGCTGGTGGTGTGTGTATATATGTGACTTGTGAATATAAAAATGTCACATGTGATGACATCTGACATCCACCATCATCTGATGAATTATAACAAATGATTAACTCACCCTTGTGTCTTTTCAAAATCAAATGACTTTCAAAAGAAGTTGTGATGAATGTTCATGCTGCTTTTTTTTTCAAACACAGAAGTGATTAGGAACAGGAGCTGTTGAATGTTCAAAAACCATGAAAGTAGTTTTTTACACTCCAAGACTTCCGAAATCATGCATTACAGGGTTCCTGTGGGTCCTTAAAAAGTCTTGAAAATCAGTTTTATAGAATTTAAGGGCATAAAAAGTTTCAAATATATTAAGTGGTTTAAGAAAAATCTTAATTATCATTTTAAGAGTTCTTGGATGCTAAAGTAAGAATTGTGATATAGCTTAATGTGATCATTAAACTTCAAATGGCGATGGTTTATATAAATGTGAGCTAGTTTTAAACTGCTAGTATTAAAGGATACATAACACACACACTTTCTGCCAGTCCCATGTTAATCTTGAGTACCTATAGAGTAGTGTTGATCCTTCATATCTCCCAAGAGTCTTTAGTTTTATCAGATTTATAAAAGACAGTTACGCTAAACCGATTCTTTCCAAAAACAGCCGAGCTTGTGGAGGCGTGCACTGGGCGGAGCTAAAGAGTCACGAACACACACAGAGGTTTTTGTGAAATGTGGGGACATTCCATAGGCGTAATGGTTTTTATAACGTACAAACCATATTTTCTATCCCTCTACACTGCCCCTACCCCTAAACCTACCCATCACACACACACACACACACTGCCCCTGCCCCTAAACCTACCCATCACAGGAGACTGCACAGTTTACTTTCTGTGAAAAAAACCTCATTCTGTATGATTTATAAGCATTTTGAAAAGTGAGGACATGGGGAACGTCCTCATATTTCACCCTCTCCTTGTAATACCTGTCATACCCATGTCATTATACACATTTGTGTCCTGATATTTCACAAAACATACACACATACACGCACAATACATCATGGCATTATCCCTGGATAACTTTCGATTCACTTTACGTGTTGATTTCGTGGTCTAAAAACAAAATGATGGCACTGCCGGCGGCTCCTGTAACCCGAGCGAAACTCGTTGATGGCCGTGCTCTTGCTTTTGCTCTGGTTGATGTGTGCACGCTGTTATCTGGGAGAAGTGCCCATACAAGGATTTCTACCCTTTTATGATGTCATACTGGGCCATACTCGAAAAAAACTGAAGGAGTGTATTTGGCACAGAAATACTCCATCATACATCCAACTCGTTTTTTGAAACTTTGGCCATGTTTAGCACGAGAATCCACTCTTTCACAGTGTAAATCAGTCAGAATGCATGAAATGGCATTAGACTCCTCCCCTTTACGGAAGATACCCTCCAAGGATCAGACTGTTCTGTACGTTGTCTTTGTGCTGTAGGTTTGACTGTAGTGTGTTTTTGGTGCAGGTTACTTACGGGATCTGTGTGAAGTGCTGCTGTATCTGTTGCTACCTTCTGGAGATTTCCACAACAAGAATATGAGATACTTCCTAAGGGTGAGACATGAACACACACATGCTAAATCAGTCCCAAATGCATCTAAATAATATTGTATCTTTCAACTGATGTTGTGGCCGGCTAAAGAAAGTAACAGGGGAGGAATACTGTAAAGTAAAGCAGTGTTTACATAAAAATAAAAAAAACACAATTTATGCATTTATGCAAGCATTTCTGATTTTTAAACCCTGTAACCTTTTCTGCCTTCCAATTGACCTATCGGTAAGCCCCAACCCCCTTAGTTACTGTTGCTATCTCGGACAAACAAACGGAGTTGCTATATCTTACAATGACAGCTGTCAGTGTGAAAACATTATGCCAAGATGTTTTTGGACACAGAATGTAGCGTATACCCCGTCCGAAAGATGGCCAAACTTTACTGATGGTTTATCAAGTTTATTATGTCCCTTTTCACTCCAAAAAAATCATCGTAAGAGCTGAACAAACATAAGAAGTGCGCTACTGCATTAACATCTCATTCACAAACTCTCTCTCTCCGTTGCATTACCATTAACACACACAGCAAATTACACTAAAACACTCATACAACTAACAGTAAACAAACATATACACAGAGCTTATGACTTTTCGAGGGTGCAGTTAATAACAGGTAAACTTTGTATCTGCAAAACAACTCCGATAAACTGCGTGCGAGCTCCTTTCACTAACCGTAGACTATAATACCCATCAAATTAGGAGTTCTCCTTAGTAGGACAGATAATGTAGACCTTAAACATCACTAAAATTAAATTAATTTACATATAACCAGTTTAATATGGAGAGGCACTGAAATGTAGACCGTCGTGTTTTTGACCTACAGTGTTACATGACGTGAGAACAGTTAGTTATTTCGGTTTGTATGTTAGCAGGGACTTTAATCGTAACTTAACGAGAGTTTGACAAACAGAAAATCCTCTCAGGATCTCTGGAATCAGTGTTACAGTGCCTCAGGCACGACGTTTAAGCATTTTTGTAGCATAAACACCATCAAACCGATGAGAGCTTCGGATTTTCCAATGTTTCTCTATGGCTCTGACACCTAAAGATGTCCGAGTTCCGGTCCCAGCGCAACTGATACTCAACTGCTATTGGCTCATCTGCGTACGAGGGGAGGGGCTTACCGATAGGTCAATTGTAACTAGTTTTCGTTATTTTAAATTAGTATAGGGCCTTGGCAACTTACTAAAATAAATAGGCTGAAGTACTACAATTGTTCAAACTAAAAAATATATAAAATAAGAAAGTAAAGGTAAATAGAAATAAATAAATAATACAATTAAAAATAAAAAAAATGGCAAAAGCAAATAACAAACTTACAAAATGTTTTACGCTTACATAAAAACTGAAAGCATAAAAGTAAAAGGTCAATCAAAATATGAAATACTATTATAATAAATAAAACAATTGTACTTTATTCGACTGTAAATGTATTTTCCTTTAAAATGCCGCTTCATTTGGAAAGAGTCTCTGTGGTTTTTGACAGTATATCCCAGATGCTGTTGATAGAGCTCAAGTAGTATTTAATCCTTTAAGACAGTAGATCTGGGATTTACGGAAAGCCGGATTGTGTTTTAAGATCAGGACTCATGAAGTGGCTTACGTGGTCCTGACAGGTCTCGCTGCTGAGACTTCAAGATTACAGCTCCAGCCTCGCTGTCTTGCAACTGGACAAACGTGTTGATGATGATGAATTGATTGATTGTTTGATGTCCTGCAGGAAGTTTTGGCCAGAGGAGTTCTGCTGCCCTTGATTAACCAGCTCAGTGACCCTGATTACATCAATCAGTTCGTCATCTGGATGGTGAGTCCTGCTCTGTTCTTATAGTGGAGAAGTGTGTTGCAAACGTACTCTTTTAAACATTTGTGTGTGTGTGTATAGATTCGTGACTCGAGCTGTAACTACGAGGCCTTCATGAACATCTTAAAGCTGACGGACAAACCGCCCGAGCTGGAGGCCGTCAAAGACAAAGTCCTGGAGGAGCTTCAGCATCTGCGATCTCTGGACACGGGCGCAGACGGTAGACGCACACTCTCACTCCACACTTATGTTTACACACATTCGCTTAAATGTCAGTTTTTTTATTTGGTTGGAAAATAAACAATGAATTCTGGGGTTTATTTTGGAAAATATGAGGGCAAGTTCAGGGCTTTATAATAACAAATATTGTTTACTCTTTTTTTCTCTCTCTCTCTCTCTCTCTCTCTCTCTCTCTCTCTCTCTCTCTCTCTCTCTCTCTCTCTCTCTCTCTCTCTCGCGCTCTCTCGCGCTCTCTCTCGTTCTCTCTTGTTCTCTGTCGCTCTCTCTCGCTCTCTCTCTCTCACGCACTCTTTCTATCTCTATCTCTCGCTCTCTCTATCTCTCACGCGCTCTTGCTCTCTCTATCTCGCGCTCTCTCTATCTCTCACGCGCTCTTGCTCTCTCTATCTCTCGCTCTCTCTATCTCTCACGCGCTCTTGCTCTCTCTATCTCTCGCTCTCTCTCGTTCTCTGTCGCTCGCTCTCTCTCGCTCTCATTCTCTCTCTATCTCTCGCTCTCTCCATCTCTCTTTCTCTCTGTCTCGCTCTCTCTCTCTCTCTCTCTCTCTTGCTCTCATTCTCTCTCTCGCTCTCTCTCTTGCTCTTATTCTCTCTCTCGCTCTCTCTCTCTCTATCTCTCTCACGCGCTCTTGCTCTCTCTCGCTCTCTCTATCTCTATCTCTCTCTCACGCGCTCTTTCTATCTCTCGCCTTCTCTCGCTCTCTATCTCTCTCACGCGCTCTTGCTCTCTCTATCTCTCTCTCACTCTCTCTATCTCGTGCTCTCTCTCTCGTTCTCTGTCGCTCGCTCTCTCTCGCTCTCATTCTCTCTCCATCTCTCTTTCTCTCTCTCTCACTCTCGCTCTCTCTCGCTCACTCTCTCTCACTCTCGCTCGCTCGCTCTATCTCTCGCTCTCTCTCTCTCTCTCTCTCTCTCTCGCTCTCTCTCTCGCTCTCTCTCTCGCTCTCTCTCTCTCTTTCTCGCTCTCTCTCTCTCGCTCTCTCTCTCGCTCTCTCTCTCGCTCTCTCTTGCTCGCTCTCTCTCTCGCTCGCTCGCTCGCTCTCACTCTCTCTCTCTCTTGCTCGCTCTCTCTCTCGCTCGCTCGCTCGCTCGCTCTCACTCTCTCTCTCTCTTGCTCGCTCTCTCTCTCTCTCTCTCTCTCTCTCTCTCTCTCTCTCTCGCTCGCTCTCACTCTCTCTCTCTCTCTTGCTCTCTCTCTCTCACTCTCTCTCTCTTGCTCGCTCTCTCTCACTCTCTTTCGCTCTCTCTCTCTCAAATTCAAATTTCAAATTCAAATAAGCTTTATTGGCATGACTTGTACAGTATTGCCAAAGCATTGGCCATCACATAAGCAATGAAAATAAAATAAATAAATCAGTAAACAAATACATGAATACATTTTATAATCAAGAAAATAATTACTACAATAAAATAAATAATAATAATAATAATAAAAAACGTTATACATTTTTACACATTCAGACGAGATAGGAATATTTCTGACTTTTGTTTTGTTCTCTGGCTGACACAAGCTAGATTTTTCTCCCAGAATATTAATGCATTTTTCTGAATTTGGTTATGCCATAAAATTTGGTTCTAGTTGTTGGAATTTAGTGCATTTTTTTTTCTCTCTCTCTCTCTCTCTCTCTCTCTCTATACTCAGATATAAACATAATAAAGAATCAAATCAATAGTTTGCTTTTTGTGAAGAAAGTCTGTGAAACACGGATACAAAGGCTACAATCGGGAAAGGTAACCAAATCCCCCGTTTCATTTACAGTTCCTGTATTATAATAATTCATGAATATTAATTAAAAACATTTTAGTGCAAATAAAACATTAAATTGTTTCTAATGCATTTTCAGTCTGCAGTTCTGTATTTTAATGCATTTATGTTTTGTAGGCGTTTAATTTGTTTTATATAATGGAAAAAAAAAATACAGATGTATACAAACAATTAAAATAATTATAATTATTACATAATGATGTTTATAGGAAATGCAGAAATGACTGTTTTCCAAAAACATTATGAAATATTTTGGATGTTACTTTTGACTTTCAAAATGTTTTTATTATTTAAAATGTTAAAATTAATTCACATTTCCCCATCAGAAAGACTCTGATTCACTAACATGTTTTGGTTGTTTTTGCCAAACAGGAAGTCGACGCTTTGAAACTCGCAGCTAATTTTGGGAAGTTGTGTGTGATTCCGTTGGAACACATCCTAGTGCATAACATCGCACTGCAGTTCTTCATGGGTGAGTCGAGACGGACGCACACAAACCGTCCTCTCGCTTGAAATACATCATCATCTCATCATGGCTTTTTATCTTTCTCTCTGAAGACTACATGCAGCACATGGGGGGTCAGGCCGTTCTGTTCTTCTGGCTGACGGTGGAGGGTTATCGGGTCACGGCGCAGCAGCAGTTGGAGGTCCTGCAGAGCAGCCAGAGAGATGGAAAGAAGCAGAGCAGCCAGACAACCAAAGGGCTGCTGAGTGCCGCTGCGGTGGGCGTCTACGACCAGTACCTGTCTGAGAAGGTGAGATGATTTAGATTTACCAGTTCTTATCCTACACACACAAAAAACTGAGGTTTGTCGCATGTAGGGCCTGGCGGGTAAAACGATATATATTTTGGCAAGCAAAGATATAAAGTGTCTATTGTTACAGATTTCGCTGAATCATTTATATTGTAGTAGGGCTGGGCGATATGGCCAAAAAAATCATATCTCTGTATTTTTTTTCTGTTGAATGGCGATACACAGAATATATCACGGTATTTTCTACGTTTTTCTATTAAGATTTTAAAAAAAATCTGTAATTAATTTTATTTCACATCCTGCCCAATGATGCCCTAAAAACAATGTAAAATCTGTAAAACAAATCCAGTGAATGTAATGTAGGCTATGCACATGGGCGTCAGAAGCAAAAAAAATGTGGGTGGATCCTCTCTCAGAACAATTTTACTGGAGTAGATGCCTTTCACATTAAGTACAAATATACCGCCTTGTTTACCAAATGTCTGGTTTGGCCAGACAAAATTACAGAAATCACTGTATCGTTGAGAGCGGCAATAGTGTAGGGGTAAGACGCATGGCATCAAGTTTTGACGCAAATCGACCCGAGGTTCGAATTCGCCTTTTGCCGAACTCACTCTACTACCTTTTATTTTCAATAAAAATGAAAATATTAGAAAAGTGGAAATAAAGCGTCTAACGTGTTTAATAATAAGTGTTTATCGGTTAGGGCTAGGTAAACAGACATTAAGTGCTGAATTAGAGACGATAAAAAGTGGGTCCAATTTAATTTATCGTAAAAAATGGGTGGGTCTTGTCCCACCCACATACAATGGTTTCGACGCCCATGGCTATGCAATATACAGATTGTCACCAGAACTCAACTGTATGCACGCTGGAAGAAGAAGAAGATGAGTGTAAACGATCTTTGCCGGTGTTGTAAAAAAGTATGTAAGGATACACTTACCAACACGAATGCAAATAAGTTCTCTGTTTAGTAAATTAATTCAACCCAAGCGCTCTTTGGTGACGTGGATGATTACGTTACTTGTGATCATCTGTCCATCATCGTGTAAAGCCCGCCCTGACAATTTGATTGGTCCGAACAGCTCTGGTTGCATAGTTGCTCCACAACTCCCTACTCTGCTATTTTTCAGATGTGCTCGTATCAAACTACTGTATATCGATATAAACGGTATTGTCTCATTTCATATCGTTTCTAAAAAATATATCGATATACCATACAAACTCGATATACCGTCCAGCCCTATATTGTAGTATGTAAATCTTCTCTCTCTTTCTTCATTATTTAGAAGATATGAAATATTGTTCTCATATTGTGAAATAAGATTTTGGTCATATCGCCCACCTCATTCATTACATGTCAGATTCCTGTCCTTGAAGTGATGATTGTTCTTTTTCCAATCAGGCCTCTCCTAGGGTGCAGGTGGATGAAGCGGCCGTAACCAGACTGGCTCAAAAACTCAGCAAAGAGGATCCCACACCTGAGATATTTGATGAGATCCAGAGAAAGGTCAGTTTTCTGTGCATATATGTGTGATTTGTGTATTCTGACCAGTGTAACAAACAAAAGCCCAGTAACTGAGCTCATTGTGTTTTTTAGGTGTATGATATGATGTTGAAGGATGAGCGGTATTACCCATCTTTTAGGCAGCACCCGCTGTATGTGCGGATGCTGGCCGAGCTGGACATGCTGAAGGAACCCAGTTACAGGGGATCTGATGATGGGGACGGAGGTGAGAAACCCACACGCGGTCAGATCTGTCATGAATGAGTCTGTTTACGCATCGTCTCCTAAGGCTACGTCTACATTAACCCGGATACATTTGAACATTTCAAAGCGTTTTCCAAAAGTTTGTCGTCCACACTAAAACATTGGAAGTGGATCTTAATGCACATGTGAAAACATCATTAAAGCTCGCTGAGATGTTACCAAGAGACCAGGCATACTACATTTCTCATGTTATTCTTCTGGCACAATCATTTTATTAGCAAAACATCTCACCACTTACTGATGCATTCAGGTCGCACTCAATCTCCACTCCATGTATGGTCTAAAAAACAATTGGGTTAGGGTTAAAACATGAGAGCATTGTAAGTACATTTTTTGTCATCTTCGCATAAATGTAATATGAAGATTGTACAAAGTAACATTTATCTTTAACAACAGTTAGTAGTGTTGCACGCACACATTCGCACACACACTTAATTGCACACACACACTCGCACGCACATACACACTTGCACACAGATTCGCACACACACACTTGCATGCAGACACACACACTTGCATGCTCACGCAGGGCGGGCTCACGCATGGTTGTGCACACACGTTTGCATGCAGACACACACTCCTACGCAGACACACTCGCACGCACATACACACTTGCACAGTGTACTTGAGTTACAATAATGCTCACACTCTTGCATGTACACACACACTCGCATGTGTGCACGCACACGTTCTCACACACACTCATTTGCACACACACGTTCGCATGCAGACACACACCCCTACGCAGACACACTCGCACGCACATACACACTTGCACAGTGTACTTGAGTTACAATAATGCTCACACTCTTGCATGTACACACACACTCGCATTTGTGCACGCACACATTCTCACACACACTCATTTGCACACACACGTTCGCATGCAGACACACTCCTACGCAGACACACTCGCACGCACATACACACTTGCACAGTGTACTTGAGTTACAATAATGCTCACACACTTGCACGTGCACACACACTCGCATGTGTGCACGCACACGTTCTCACACACACTTGTTTGCGCACACACGTTCGCATGCAGACACACACTCGCACGCAGACACACTCACACGCGCAAACACACTTGCACAGTGTACTTGAGTTACAATAATGCTCACACTCTTGCTCGTGCAAACACACTCGCATGTGTGCACGCACACATTCGCACACACACTTAATTGCACACACACACTCGCACGCACATACACACTTGCACACAGACTCGCACACAGACACACACACACACTTGCATGCAGACACACACACTTGCATGCTCACGCTCTGTAAATATTAAAATAGTGGGTGCATTTTTTTATTACTCACTTTTGTTTTTCCGCCTTCCTTCCGCCATTTTTACGCTAGCGCGACAAGCACATATGCGACGAATGACGTCAGAGGAACGTTAGTAGGGTATAACGGCTATAATCGATTATGGTCTGTTGCAAAAGAGTCGCCTGCATCACAATGCATCGTAGAAACGATTAATTTCAACACCCCTATCAACTATGTGAAAGTGAATAGCACAGGTATAAACATAGATATCTCTTGGTACGATATGTATCACATGACTAAACATGCATCATCGTTTTCAAATGACTCTACAACACGAAAACTAAATATTCAAATTCGTCCACTTCGGAGAGTGTTGTCAAAAAGCAACATTTTCCCAGAAAAAACTTTAGTGTGGCCATAATCGTAGAGAAAAAGATGCGTTTTCAAATGTATCTCGATTAGTGTAAACGTAGCATAAAATGAATTAATATTTCTCTGTTTCTCCAGAGTCATTCAACGGGTCTCCAACAGGAAGCATTAATTTAGTATGTTCATTAAAGCCTATCTCTACATATATTGTGCTGAATGTGTTTGATTTGTTTCTAATGAATGTCTGTGTTTGTAGTCATTAGATGATCTCAGCAGCGGGAGCGTGGACGAGTCTGCTCAGCTTCATGCCTTTATCTCTGATACAGGTGAGGATTGTACCTGGTATCAACCATTTTAAAAGATACAAATACGAGTTTGGACACATTGTGTCCTATCCAGGCATGAAGCGTCTAGTCATTTCTGTCCTGTTGCTTATCGCTCATCATGGCAGGACAAAAACTTGCATCAGCATGGTCGAGATGTGGTTAATCAATCGCTTGTGTCTTGCATTGCATATATTTACAACAATATGCAGAGGTCTAATGAGATATAACCGGCTCATATTTCACCCTAATATCAAACAAATAATATTGGTAAAGAAAATGATGGCAATGTGCATTTTTTAGTTCCTTAATGTCATGAAAATAGTGTCACAAATATCTTAATGGTCCTAAAATAAGCTTAATCTTCTTAATGTATAATAAATTCTTTCCTTTTTGATTTTGGGGTGAAATATGACCTACTTTCACCTGAAGATTTCTATTTGATTCAGTTGGATGAGCTGTTTAGTTGAATGCAAGTAATTACGTAAAGGGTAAAAGTCTGTGATTTTAAAGAGATGTTCAGTGTTCCTCTCTTCTCTAGTCATCACTTCTTCTCATTTCCAAGCTTCATTTATTTGAAGGATGCAACACTTTTCCTGCCACTTTGTTTTCATTCTTATTCTGTGATACTATCATTCCATCAGCTTTATTTCTTCATTTTCTTACCTTAATTTTCTTTCCCTGTCTGTCGCTTTGTCTTCTGTCGTCCTCTCTCTGCTGTATGTCTGCCTTGTCGTTCTTGTTCTCTTCCCCTCCGCCGGCTCTTGCACCTTCATTTCCATCGCTCCTACCTCGCTGTAGCTGATGCTTTTCTAAACCAACTTCCTATGGCAGGCGTTTGTAACGATCACGGGAAGACGTATGCCCTCTACACCATCACCGTCATACGCAGGAACTCCGACGGCAGTGAGGACATCTGGAAGACGTACCGCCGCTACAGCGATTTTCACGACTTCCACATGCGCATCACAGAGCAGGTGAGAGAATCGAGGGGAAAGATGAAGAATTTACCTATAAATGAACATCATTATACGTCACCTATCAGGGTAGAGTGTTGTACTGCCTTTAAGGGTGTTTACACTACACCTTTCAATTGAAAATGTAAAACTTTTCATGCGTTTTGCCCATTTATTTACACGACAGGGATGTTTTGGGGGTTTTGAAAGGGGTATGGTTCAAAATGCAAGTTTTTGAAAACAATACTTTTACCGTCTCCATGTAAACAATAAAAACGAGAATCTGGGAAAACGGTGGTGTCACACGTTCACGTATGTGTATTACGACATTGTGGGTTGTTTCTTGACAAAGTGACATCGCCATCTACTGGTCTGGCATGCATAAGTAAGTATTTTTTGTAAATTTCACAGTTTTGTGTGTTGTTTTGACAACGCTGTCTGTTTTTAGTACATTGTCGTGTAAACACCCATAGTTATGCAGATTACATTTTTTTTAACAATTTATTTATTTTTACTATATAATTTTTAAACTAGAATTTACTATGTATGTTTTTACATTTTACATGACCTTTTTTACTATATAATAGTAAAAAATAATAATGAAAAATATCTGTATAACTTGAAGACAGTACAACAAACCAACCGGATGTATAAATTCTTGATAATTGTAATAAATGTTAGTTTTTTTCCATTAATGTGAATTTGGGGGTGAAGTGTGCTTAATTTACAATAATGCCATTTCACCACAACCACTCTCATTTTGAAAAAATGTTTTTGAATTGTTTTTATTTGAAATTGAGATTTTCATTCTCTATAAGTATTGTGGGTGAATCTGCAGAATTCTGCCTTCAGTCTATAACTGGATGATTATTGCAGTGATTATTATGTTTCTCTGTTATATGTTTGCCAACAGTTCTTCTAACCCTCATTAATGGAGTGTGTAGCTTCTCATTTCTTAAACAACCATGTAGGAAGACACTTAATGGCCGTATTCCAGGATGGCCTTGATTAAAAATAAATGTTATGATATTTCCATCAAGAGCTGCATCAAGTCCAGCACTCTGTAATGTCTCCTCCAGCACATCCCAAAGACTTTCAATGAATTTAAGGTCTAATTCATGTGTGAAAATTATTCTTCACTCTCCCTCACAACCGTTCTTTCACAGTCTGAGCTGATGAATCTTGACATTGTCATCCTGGAATACGGCCATTTAGGGCCCTATCATACACTCGGTGCAATGCGACGCCAGGCGCAAGTGTTTTTTTGCTAGTTTCAGCCCAACTCATGTATCATTTTCATCTCCAGCGCAATGTTGCTTAAATAGCAAATGCACTCGCACCATCTGTTCGCCCATGGGTGTGCTGGTCCGAAAACCAGGTGTGTTCAGGCGCATTGTGGGTGGGTTGCTATTTTGAGGAACGGAAAACGACTGCGACTGACCAACAAAAACCTGGTCTAAAGTCAATAGCGCAGTATTTTTTGTGTTATTTAAAGGGTGTGTTAGTAATATGCTAGTTAGTGATAGTATGCTTGCTAGTAAACTAGCAAAAGTAGATTCAGACACCCTAAGTGCACTCAGATCTTTAAAATAGGGCCCGATGTGTCTTCCTACATGGTTGTTTAAGAAATGAAAAGCTACACACTCCACCAATTAAGGTTAGAAAAACATATAACATGCTTGAAACATAATATCACTTTTTGGCCAGGCAGTGTATGTTAAACAGCGATGTGGACTTTACTCATATTGGTAATTTAAATCATAATTAACTAGCCTCAATATTTACAAAACTAACATGCAATGGATGGAGGAAGTGTACAACACAGATTCCATGTTAGTCTGTATATACCTAAAAATGTGGGCCGTCGGTGTGAACAATTTCGTTTTCTGACCTAAATGGCTTTTATGGAGTTTGCTGAGATCTGTTTCCTATCTTTAGTTTGAGAGCCTTGGTCCGATCCTCAGGCTTCCTGGTAAAAAGACCTTTAACAACATGGACAGGGAGTTTTTGGAGAAAAGGAAGAAGGACCTGAACTCATATTTACAGGTGGGTCAGATGAGGATGTGTGTTTATTTTGGGTTCTGCTAGCTCGGGTGTTTTGATCCAGGTGTGCTGAGAGCTGAATCTATTACAGCTGCTGTTGAATCCTGAGATGGTGAAAGCCTGTCCCATGCTGATACCCTACGTCTATGACTTCCTGGAAAACAAAGCGTACAGCAAAGGCAAAGGGGACTTTGCACGCAAGGTGAGAAACAACACATACAGATAATATGCTATGTTTCTAAATAGCCAGAACTATCTTGATATGAACAAGGCATGTTTTTCACCAAATAAACGCAAGGAAGAATCATATTTATCCATTTTTATTTTAATGCACCAACATAAAACATCAGTGTTTACCTCCATACACTACTGTTCAAAAGTTATGTGGTCAGTAAGAAGTCTTTTTTTTTATCAAAATGTATTTGATCAAAAATACAGTAAAAATTAAAATCACGTTTTTCTATGTGAATATATATATAGTCAAATTTAAATGTATTCCTGTGATCAAAGCTGAATTTTCAGCATCATTACTCCAGTCTTCAGTGTCACATGATCCTTCAGAAATCATCCTAATATGAAAGAAACATTTATGATTATTATTCATATTTTTGTGGAAACCGTGATACATTTTTTTCAGGACTCTTTGATGAATAGACAATTCAAAAGAACATTTCATTAATTTAGACATAAATGTACTAAATTGAACGCATCCTTGCTGAAAAAATCTTACTGACCCCAATTGTTTTTAAACAGAGGTGTATATTTTTGCAACCAAAAAAAAGTAATGCTTGTAAATATTTTAAGTGATCATGCAAAACTACTCATTATATCATTCAAATAAACCATAGACTATAACAAAATGTCGGCTTTGATATTCTTGTCACACTTTTGATGGATTGATAGACGGATGGAGAGATAGACAGACTAAAGTGACACTGATTCGGAGTTAGCAAAATTCATTCAATTCAATGAGAGTTGGCGATTCAGCAACAACATGAGGAACCACTGGTGGAGCGGGAAAGTTGAGCAGGTTTAAGTTAATTAGCCGTGGCAAAGACAATTAAGCTCCCTTGATCCACGTCTTGATACAGTTGGATACTGCAGTTCAGTAAGAAGACCAGCTAGCGACTAACAGGGATTTAATTGCTGTCAGCGTGAACGCAACCCAATGTTTTCATCCAGAGGGGAGCGGCATAGGTGTTTTCTGATGGGATTGGCAGTTTTTGTAAATTTGTCCTGTTCTCTGGACTCGGACAGATGGACACGTTTGTGAATCCTCTCCGGAGCTCCATGCGGAATGTGTCCAATGCCGTGAAGTCACTGCCGGACAGCCTGGCCGAGGGAGTGTCCAAAGTCTCGGCGGACATGGGCCAGGATATTAAGAAACTTGGCCAGGATATTAAACAATCCATATTTAAGGTAGAGCACGTCTAGAGAATCACAGAACACAGCGAGAAGACCTGAAAAACTGGACGCTTTACATGTTGACTTTATTTAGCCTGTTTTTGTCTCTGCCTTTAGTCAGTAATTTCACATGCATAGATGAGCAGGTGCAAAATACGGATACTTGTAGGCAAAGTATTTGCGCTCGACTGGCGTTATTTGAATATATGCACTTTAATCAGTGGATGCATGTCATGAGCTCCAGATGCGTCTGCTCCACAGGTGCCTCCGTTAATGCAGAAGTCGGACATCGATCCCGAACACTGCCGCGTCTCGGCCCAGCTGGACGACAACGTGAGTCAACATCACATCAGAAACTCGGCCACTCCAACACTGCCTCAAGAGGATTGTTGCTTTTATATGATTCATATAAATTATGACAGTTATTTGAATTATTATAATAAGCAATTCTAGTATAAGCTTTATGGTTTAATGTTTAATAGCAATATAAATATGACGAAAGTGTTTTCAAATTAAAATTATTATTATTATAATTTTTTTTTTAAATACATAATTTTTTATTTTAGAAAGTACAATGGTATTATTACCATAGTAATGCCTTTCTTCATTGATTTTTTATTTTATAATTTAATAATATATTTTTTCTTTTTATTATATACTAATTTTTATTTTACGGTACTATATTACCACAGCAATGTATTTATTTTTATAATTTAATAAAATAAAATATTTCTTATTATTCATGTTATTTAATACTCACTTTTTCATTTTACAGTACAGTAGTATTAATGTATTTCTTTTTTTATTTTACTTTTTATAATTTAATAAAATATTTATTGTTATTAAATAATTTTGCAGTACAATATTATTACCATTGTAAGGTATTTCTATATTAGTTAAAATTTGTATCATTTAAAATACTATTTTTTTTAATTTTACAGTATAATAGTTTTATTACCATAGTAATTTATTTCTTAAATTATTTTTTAATTTCTAAAATACTTTATTTTCACTTTTATAAGTTTTTAAATACTTTTTTTTATTTTACAATATAATTGTATTATAAGCATATTAATGTATTATTTTTAACTTTTATAATGTAATAAAATAATAATAATAATTTTTATTTTTATTATCAATATTGCATAGTATTTCTATATTAGTTAAAATTTGTATCATTTAATATAATTTAAAATACTATTTTTTAATTGTACAGTTATAATAGTATTATTACCATAGCAATTTATTTCTTAAATGGTTTTAATTTCTAAAATACTTTTTCACTTTTATAATTTATTAAAATTATAATAATGCTTAATAATGTTTTTAAATACTTTTTTATTTTACAATATAATAAAATATTTATTCTTATTAATATTATTAAATAATTTTGCAGTACAATATTATTACCATTGTAAGGTATTTCTATATTAGTTACAATTTGTATCATTTAATATAATAATAATAATTATTATTATTATTATTATTAAATACTTTTTTTATTTTACAGTACAATAGTATTATTACCATAGTAGTTTATTTCTGAAATGATTTTAAAATTTCTAAAATACTTTATTTTCATTTTTATTATTTATTAAAATTATAATAATACTTAATATTGTTTTTAAACAAAAACATTTTATTTTACAATACAATAGTATTATAAGCATATTAATGTATTTTTTACTTTTATAATGTAATACAATAATAATAATATATATTTTATTATCAATATTGCATAGTCAAATTGAATGCCATAATAACAGTGTCAATGTGGTCTGAAAAAACTGTAAAATCAACTGTAAATCCACATTTTAAAGGTGACATTTATAATAAAATAAAATAAGTCTTCCTGAACCTCAGGCCCTCCTGTAGGGGTTTGTCACCTTTTTTACCCAGATTAGTTAGCATCCCTATTTATTGGTGATTGTTTCAGTGACTTTGCACATGTGGTCTAATTATATCATATTTTCGAGTCGAGCTGTGAGCTTCATAAATGTTGTTTGTTGCACAGGTGGATGATAATATTCCTCTGAGGGTGATGTTGCTGTTGATGGACGAGGTGTTTGACCTGAAGGAGAGAAATCAGTGGCTGCGGAGAAACATTAAAAACCTCCTCCAGCAGCTCATCAAAGCCACGTATGGGGACACGATTAACAGGTGTGATGGACACGTGTACCTGCACGCATTATGACTTGCATCTCTCCTCTCTGTTCAACGCAGAACAATTGCTTTTGCTTCATTGCAGGAAAATTGTGGATCACGTCGACTTAATGACCTCGCCTGAGCAAGTGTCTGATTATGTGAAGAGATTCAGGTGATGATTACAGCCAATGTTCAGATATATGTGGTTGTGGTTCTTCTTCTGACTGGGTTTTTGACTCCACAGAGACTCTTATTGGCCGAATGGGATTCTCGCCGAGACGCCGCCACGCAGAGACAAAAGCCTCCGTATGAGGACGCGGGTCGCCGCCAAAACCACACTCCTGGGCATCATGCCAGGTACACACAATGAGTATTATAGAAAGAGCTATACTAGAGCTGCACCACTCTGGATAAATGGAGAATCACCACTTTTGTTTCAAATAGAGATCATGATTCTCACACGATTCTGAACAAACTGAACAAAATAACGTAATTTACTAGAGGTTCTGACAAAATGTGAATTGCTGCAGTCTATTTAAAATGCTTAATTAATCTGAATTATTAAAAAAAAATGTTTGAATGAATGATTCAGTGACTCACGCAAATGCTTGTTTCATTACTGGATGAATCAGCGTTTTTTAATGAATCTCTTGAATTAATTTTACAATGACTCACTCATAAAGACGTCACTTGTTTCATTACTAGATAAATCAGCGTTTTTGAATGAATGATTCAATCACTCACTCATAAAGACGTCACTTGTTTCATTAATGGATGAATCAGCTTTTTTGAATGAATCTCTTGAATGAATGATTAAAAAAATCACTCAATGTCTTCACTTGTTTCAATAGTGGATAAATCAGCGTTTTTAAACAATTCTCTTGAATGAATGATTCAATGAATCACTCAAAGTCTTCACATGTTTCAATAGTGAATAAATCAGTGTTTTTGAACAAATCTCTTGACTGAATGATTCAATTAATCACTCATAAAGACTTCACTTGTTTCATTACCGGATGAATCAATATTTTGCACAAATCTCTTGAATGAATGATTCAATGACTCACTCATAAAGACTTCACGTGTTTCAATAGTGGATAAATTAGTGTTTTTGAACGAATCTCTTGAATGAATGATTCAATGACTCACTCATAAAGACTTCACTTTTTTCAATAGTGGATAAATCAGCGTTTTTTTAACAATTCTCTTGAAAGAATGATTCAATATATCACTCATAAAGTCTTCACGTGTTTCAATAGTGGATAAATCAGCGTTTTTTGAACAAATCTCTTGAATTAATGATTCAATTAATCACTCATAAAGACTTCACTTGTTTCATTATTGGATGAATCAGCGTTTTTGAACAAATCTCTTGAATGAATGATTCAATGACTCACTCATAAAGACTTCACTTGTTTCATTACCGGATGAATCAGTGTTTTTGAACGAATCTCTTGAATGAATGATTCAATGACTCACTCATAAAGACTTCACTTGTTTCATTACCAGATGAATCAGCGTTTTTGAACGAATCTCTTGAATGAATGATTTAATGACTCACAGCGCTAGCACAAACACAGATTTGAATGTGTGTGATTTTGTCAAAGGTTTTATAGACACAGGAGAATCGCTGCCATTTAGAAATGAGATTGCATGGGTGTTTGAATCGAGATTGTGATATTTTAGCCATTAATCATGCAGCTCTACGCTATACCAATAAACTTGAAACTCTCTTCTTCTCCCACCAGATGAGTTGAAGCACATCATCGGGGCGGACACCACGCGCAAGGGCATCCTGCGTGTCTTCGAAATGTTCCAGCACCAATCCCTGAACCGGCGGCTGGTCTACGTCTTTCTAGAGGGCTTCCTGGAGACCTTGTTTCCTCAGTACAGGTTCTCCGATCTGTTCGTGAAGCTCCACTCGCGCTCGCCGCGCGTACTAAAATATTCTCAAAAATTGCGCAGCTTGCACAAGAGGTGACAGACGGACGATTCTCCCGCCGATGCAGAGGGGGAGGAGTCAGCGGCCGCCGACCCGCCACAGGGGCGCGCGTGGTTCTCCAGACCGGATGCTGCGGCGGTGGTGGTAAACGCTCGAACACACGCCTCCCTCTTAGTGCCTCATGGCTGTTCTCGTTTAAAGCACTGCATTGACACGGCCGTAGCATAGAGGATTCATTTTTACCATCATGAAAGCGCACTGTCCGACACTTCGGTCACCTCTGAACCACTATGAAAGACTGAACACTGAGCGATCGTTCTCTCCGTTTCTATGTTTGTTTGGATGACACTGTGTAGATACATACGATTTTTTTGGGGGGTTTATTTGGGGTTTTTGTAAACGGCAGTGGTCGCCTCATCATGAATACAGTATGGTGACCGAACCAACCTATGCACCTTAACACTCATCACAAGCAGAACCGTATGACAAGGGTCAGCAGCAATGTATTATGATCATTTGCAGACATTTTGTGGCACTGAAACTGAAATAGGCATAATGTTTTCCTGCAAACCAATCGGTTGCATGAAGTGGGTGGGGTGTAAAACAGGCCACGCCCCTCAGCACTTCACCTACATGTAATATTAAAGTTATTATCTAAAGCCCTCAAACACATCAAAGGAGGACTGAGATGGTGGAAATCAAATTGCGTGTGTTTGCGCATACGGAGATGTGCTTTAAACGAATGTACCTGTCTCTAGTGAGCCGATGTTTGTGTGTGTGTGTGTGTGTCCTGTTTTTATAACTCAATCCAGAGGAGGCTCGTGTACACGTGTTTTGTTTTTTAAAAGTACTTTATTTTAGAATAGCAAGTGTAGCACTAAACTGCAACTGTCCAAAGCTGAAGACTGTTTGCGTGAGATATAGAGTCAGCCTTAAATCCAAGACCAAGAGACGTGTGCTGTAGACGTAGCTTCCCCTCAAACACACACACACGGACGCGCCCTCCTGCACACACACCTCTGCCCACAATCAGAGAATATGTTATTCATTTTTGTGCAATATGTTTCTTCAATGCATGTTCTATAATAATCGTGTATGGGATAGTTTTCAAGTATATTCGAGTGAAGAATTTCAGAAGCGAATCCAAAACCACACGAAACCCTTGGAAAACCACCGGAACATTCCGTTGTTGTAAATGGCTTGTTTTAAAGGACTTGTTTTATAAGTCTGGCTTTTATGTTTGTGTTGGGGATGCGTTTAGTTTTTAATGTTTCGTCACACGCCGTTTTCTGGACGATGGATTTCGGCGTGTTTCGCTTTTTAGGAACGAGTGAAAGCACATTTTAAGAGGCTCAGAACATGCAAGCGGAGGTCAGAGGTCATCTGGCGTTAGAACACATAGGTTAAACACTCTCCAGTCACACTTATGAAATATCTACACTTTGCAAAAACATGCACGGGTCATATTTCACCATTGAGTAAATGTACATCAGTTATATTTTGCATTTTTTTTGCATTGTAACATTTTCATGACGATTAAGCACGTTTCCTTTTTTAATTCTCATTACTATGGTGTGAAATAAATACAGATTACAATTAAAATAAATTATTATGTAATAATATATATATAAAAATTATGGAAGCTTGTTTCCGCCACAGAATAAAATAAAAAAAATCTCACAATTCTGACTTTTTTTTCCTCAGAATTACGAGATATAAACTAAATAGTCACAGTAGCGAATTATAAAATCGGAATTGCGAGTTATAACGTCGGAATTGCGAGTTAACACCGGAATTGCGAGTTAACATTGGAATTGCGAGTTATAACGTCGGAATTGCGAGTTTACATTGGAATTGCGAGTTATAACGTCGGAATTGCGAGTTATAACGTCGGATTTGCGAGTTAACATCGAAATTGTGAATTATAATGTTGGAATTGCAAGAAAAAGTCAGAATTATGAGATTCACAATTCACAAAAAAAAAGAAAAAGTCACAATTATCTTTTAAAATGTTCTATTTTGTCGTGGCAAAAAGCTTCCATAAAAAGATAATATAATAATTATCATGTAAACTATTAAACAAGTACAAATTAAGTTATTTTCAAGTTATGTAATAATTTGATTTTTCTTTCAACTTAAGTAATGAGAATTGGAGCAGAAAAAAACTAAATTTGTCTGTACACAAATATATAATTTATTTATATTTTGGACTGAATGTAACCTGTCTGGTTTCATGAGCTTCATCCTCGAGACCTGGTTCAGATCAGCAGAAATTCATGTGAATAGACAAGAACTAAGTGTGTGTTTTAAAATAAAAATAGCACTTACACTCTTAATTGAACTTTGCTCTTATTTTATTGCTGTGATTGGGCAGTGTCGAGCAGGTTTACTCATTCTCTTCTGTGATTGGCTGGCACTGAGAAGCTAAACTCTGCTGCGATTGGTCGAGTCACACAGGAGCACACTTCCCCTTTAAATTCACTCAATGGTTGATACAAACGTTTCCGATTCCTCGTTTGATTTTCTGAATCCCCGTCTGTATGAATCTATGAAAATGAACTGTGCATATTGGTGTATAGTATGTGTCAGCGGTGTGCCTAAATGTACTGTCAATTATATTTTCTTATTTTTCTTTAACAAAGTAAGTCGATTTGAATGTCATGGTCGTTTTAATAGACTGAAAAAAGACTCTAAAAGGAGTAGAGTGTTTGCATTATGCTTCTAAAACATTCATTTTGAGCAGCTTAACTCAGTATAACACTAATAAAATTAACTCCAACTCACTGCCCTGATAAGACTGCTGTCATTTACTGTGTGTGTGTGTGTGTGTGTGTGTGTGTGTGTGTGTGTGTGTGCGTGTGTGTGCGTGTGTGTGCGTGTGTGTGCGCGTGTGCGCGTGTGTGCGTGTGTGTGTGTGTGAATGCGTCTGATTAACTCTGAAATAAAGTCTTGACTCAGAATTAAGCATGGGAACTCATATATACACACACCTGTGCAATAAGTCCTCACTACTAAATATTCCACGCTCAACTGTTAGTGGTGTTATGACAAAGTGGAAGCAATTGGGAACAACAGCCACTTAGACACAAAAAATCACAGAGCGGGGTCAGCGCATGCTGAGGGTCACAGAAGTCGCCAACTTTCTGCGAAGTCAATATCTACAGACTTTGTGTGGCCTTCAGATGAGCTCAAGAACAGTGTGTAGAGCTTCATGGAATGGGTTTCCATGGCCGAGCAGCTCATCCAAGCCTTACATCACCAAAGCGTGCGATGCAGTGGGGTAAAGCGCGCCGCCACTAGACTCTAGAGCACGTGTTCTCTGGAGTGACCAATCACGCTTCTCTGTCTGGCAATCCCATGGACGATTCTGGGTTTGGCGGTTGCCAGGAAAACGGGACTTGCCTGACTGCATTGAGCCAGGTGTAAAGTTTGGTGGAGGGGGGATTATGGTGTGTGTGTGTTTGTTTTCAGGGGTTGGGCTTGGCTCCTTAGTTCCAGTGAAAGGAACTCTTAATGCTTCAGCACACCAAGACATTTTGGTCAATTTCATGCAGTTTGGGGACGGCCCCTGTCCTGTCCCAGCCCCTTCCTGCCCCGTCGCTCAATAAAGACATGGATGAGTGAGTTTGGTGTGGAGGAACTGGACTGGACCTGCCCAGAGTCCATGACCTCAACCCGATAGAACAGCTTTGGGATGAATTAGAGCGGAGACTGAGAGCCAGGCCTTCTCGTCCAACATCAGTGCCTGACCTCACAAATGCGCTTCTAGAAGAATGGCCAGAAATCCCCATAAACACACTCCTAAACCTTGTGTAAAGCCTTCCCAGAAGAGCTGAAGCTGTTAGAGCTGTGAAGGGTGGGCCGACTCCATATTAAACCCTACGGATTAAGAATGGGATGTCATTAAAGTTCATGTGCATGTAAAGGTAGGCGTCCCAAAACTTTTGGCAATATAGTGTAATACACCCGCTATATTGCTAAATGTACCATATAATCAGAAAGATATACCAGGATAACCGGCTTCTCTTGAGACTCCACAGCCTTAAAGAATAGTTAATGATATGCTAAAGCTCCGCCCCCATCGTGACGTGATTGGTTACAAGGTAGTTTGTGATGTAAGAAACGCAGGTGATTTAAAACCATGTTTTTGAGACTGTGTTTGGTTCACTGCAGTTTTAAGGAGATAATACTCAACAATGCTGACGACTTATGAATTTGCACATGGGTTGTCTTAAAGCACATTAAAAACACCACAGACATATAAACAACATTAAAAACTTAACGGAGTGTCTATTCACACCAAGTACAAATACTGTTTGTACTAGCTCCGCCTAACAATGCCTGGTTGGGCTAAAAATAGCACTTAGATTTCATCCTCTTCAGTGGTGCAATCAGTAAAGCATACGGCTAATGGATCTCGATTTTGCCGCGATTTACATGGGTTCGAATCCGCCTTGTGCAGAGTTTGTTCTTATCTCTTTTCTCATCACAAATCACAACAGAAATGCATTTACTTTCAATAAAAATTAAGAAAATGTTCTAAATATGGAAATAAAGTGCCTAACTAAATGTGTAATAATAATAAAAACATTTATTGGTTAGGGTTAGGGGTCGTGAGGGCTTTTATTGTCCCATTAAGGCAGCATCCATTTAATAATTTTAATAAATATAATCTTTACACTGTTATTATTGCATCCCGTTAATGTACAACAATACTGAGGTGCAAATAGTAGCCTATGTATCTGTCAAAATAAAGTATAAATTGCTATTTACACATATTGCAAAGAACTGCTACTTTTATATGGTGTAAATATAATATATCAACTTGGTATGCTATTGCACTTAATGTAAATATCATCTATCGCTAAGAACAATTTATTTTCACTGAGTGTAAATAGAATCTAGTTGTTATTAACACTTGGTGCATATAGCCGCTGCCAAAACTTAATTCGCTTTTCACCACAGGGAGACTTTAATGGTGTGTTCACACCAGACGCAAATGAAGCGAATAAAGCGCACTATTCGCGTGTAGTTGGACGCTTAAACATTTTAAATTTTACTCGCTTCATTCGCGTGTGAAATTCACTTCACAACAGACGCGAATTTGCGTCATGGGAGGGGCTTCTGCCAGCGGCTCGTCTCGTTGCGAAATGGCTGACATGGATTGTTTTAAAATACGGCGAATAAGCTCAATTTGCTGGCTTTAGCTAGCTTGTAGTCTCAATAGGGTGAATTCAGGGTGATTGGGACACTTTTTCTAAGTTATCTCAATGGCAAAAAGTGTCCCAATCACCCTGAAATCACCCTATGTAGAGCTCAAATTGAGTAAAGAGCGTTTTTTACAACTTACCAGATTGTCCGACCTCCTCACTCACTTTCTTCCAAGCGAGATCCTTTTTATTCCTGTTTCCTAGAACGTACAGCTCTGGGTCTCCACATGTGATTTGGCCTCATTGTTGTCACTACTAGAGCAAGTTCCGGATTGGTTAACGCGCCGCAGATGTCTATTCACGTCTTTGCATTGACTTAACATATAAATCACTGGCACGAAACGTTTAATTTGCGTCTGGTGGGAACGCACCATAAGTGATACAGTTATTGACTGCAGGGGGACTTTAAAGGTGCAGTAAACGATTTCTGAGAAACGCTGTCGAAAGTGGATCAGAATCAGCACCAAAACACACTTGTAGCCAATCAGCACTAAGGGGCGTGTCCACTATTACTATATACTTTATATTACTATTATTATTTTTTTCTACAATTTTTCTAATTGTCTTAACTCTTTTTATTTCATTAAATGGTCTTTTTGGCTACATTTGTGTATTTTTTTTAACGTTTTTTATTTATTATTTATTTTTTTATTTTATTATTACTATTATTTTTATTTTTTAATTATCAAATTTTTTTTGTTTTTCATAGTCTTTTTTGGCTAAATTTGCGTATTTATTTGACATTGCCATTTTGTTTCCATTTTAATTAATACATTTTTAATTAATTAATTAATTATTAATATTATTTCTTTAAAAAAAACTTTTTTTTAATTGTCTTAAATCTTTTTTTCATTAAATGTTTTTTTGGCAAAATTTGCATATTTTTTAACATTACCATTTCGTTTAAATTTTTTATTTATTTATTTTTAATTATTTTAATTATTTATTAATTTATTATTAGCCTACTATTATTATTTTTTTCTAAAAACTTTTTTCGCTGTTGAAAGTGGGTCAGAATCAGCACCAAAACACACTTATAGCCTTATACACACTTATATTTTTTTTACATTGACATTTTGTTTACATTTTTAAATTTATTTTTTGTATTTTTTTACATTACCATTAATATTTTTTTCTACAATTTTTTCTAATTGTCTTAACTCTTTTTATTTCTTGAAATTGTCTTTTTGGCTAAATTTGTGTATTTTTTTTTAATGTTTTTTTATTTATAATATATTTATTTTTATTTTTTAATTATCAAATCTTTTTTTCATTAATTTTTTTTGTTTTTCATAGTCTTTTTTGGCTAAATTTGCGTATTTATTTGATATTGCCATTTTGTTTCCATTTTAATTAATATATTTTTAATTAATTAATTTATTATTAATATTATTAATTTTTTTTTTTTTTTTATTGTCTTAAATCTTTTTTTCATTAAATGGTCTTTTTGGCTAAATTTGCGTATTTTTTAACATTACCATTTCGTTTACATTTTTTATTTATTTATTTTTTATTTTATTTATTTATTAATTTATTATTAGCCTACTATTATTATTTTTTTCTAAAAACTTTTTTCGCTGTTGAAAGTGGATCAGAATCAGCAAAACACACTTATAGCCAATCAGCACTAAGGGGCGTGTCCACTCTTTAGGGGGAGGTGCCTGTTTTGCATAGCTATCAAGATAGCGGTGTGATCCTTTTGGGTACGGATGATGTCAAATATCAACAGGGCTTCTCAGAAATCGCTCATTGCACCTTTAACACACTTCAAGGCTGTTTTCTCCTTAAATTGCTTAACATTATTGTTGGTGACATCAAGGTGGCGCCAAAGCTCACATTAATGAACGGGGTCATTTCTAGATGCAGCTGTCGCTATTATGGGAAGGAACTTTTTTAGACAAATGTCAGGTTGTGAGAAGAGCCTCGAGCTCTTTCTTAGATCTGAAGGTCAGTGTGATTCAGTGACACTTCGCTATTTTTACACACACAGCTCTAGTATTTTTATCTGCTGGAGAGGCCAGTTTCCTGTTCCTAGTTATTCCAGCCACAGATTCCACAGGAGGAGAAATGACCATCTGTCTAATTACAACACACACATGCCAAAGCAGTCTGAGTATATGCGGTTAGTAAGTTTATCTGAACATTTTCAAGACGGAAGACATTATCACTTTTGTATTGAGCTGGGGAAAAAATATGTTTATTTATTTATATTTTAATTATATTTTTTTATTGGGCCTACACACAATTTATTTATAAAAATCGTTTATATTGTTAAAAATAAATAAGACAAGGTAAATGAGCACAACGTTCAGCTTGTTTGAATATATTTTGACAGTTTGGTGAGAAAAACAACACTTCGAAACATCGATGACTTCACTCGTTCGGCACGCTCGCTTTCAGCCAATCAGGTGCGTCCTCGGTTAGGTATTGTTGTGGAATGTCAGGCATAGATATTTTCAGACGACAAAAGAATGTCCACTCTGGATTTACTTCCGGATTGAATGACATGGAGTGGAATGATTTGACTTCCTCGATAATAAGCGATAGCTGTCAAACATTAGACATTCAGAGCAATGTCCCATTGGAGTTGAACATGAATAACTCTAGTGTACGACCATAAAGTTGTACCTTGAATAGTATACTAGCTATAATTGAGCAGCCCACTTGTTATTTGTTCTTGTAACTATGTAAGATATGAAAAGTAAACATTTTGTGGATGTAATGCTTGGCTTCATAATTAATAGATTTAGATAAATTGACTTAAATAATAACATTTCGTGGCATTTTTCGCGCGTCTCCAGCGCCCTCTGTCGGTCTCGCGCCTGTAACTGCAGGCGATTGGCTGTAACGCAGAGTGGAGACACTAGGAACGAAAGCTTCCGTGTCTGTGTTTGTGCCGCTTGTGTTTGTCTATTTCAGGAAGAGGAGAGGAAACTCAAGCCCTGACATGTGCGGCAGGACATTATCCCGCGGCTGTCGGAGATGTTTCGGGCTCTTTTAGGCTTTTAAAGCGGCAGTCCGGCGTGTTTCCCGCATGAGCTGAAGGTCTGGAGGAGGGAGAAGATGTTGCTGCGGATCCGAGAGCAGGTCTGTGACCGTCAGTTACCTGCGACAGCTCACCTGAGCTCACATCTCTGCGCTGCACAACTTCAGTCCAGCAAACTGCAGGCTAGGCTTTATGTTTGAGTAGTTCCGCCTCGGGTCTGGTGCTGCTCATGGCCTGACCGGTGTTGCATTAATGCAGTCTGTGCTTGTTCAAGGGTTTATTTATAGCGTTCAGTTTTTTACTCTTTAACACTTTTTAAAGTAGGCCCATGTGCGTATTATCCGAGTACAGCTCAAATAACACGGACATCAACTTTTTGCAACATCAACATTTAACTTTAAAATATTTGTTCATTTCATTGACATGGTTGCCATTGCGTTTAAATGGCTAAATTAGCGTATTTGTTGACGTTGCCATTTAGTTTAAATTTGTGTATTTGTATATATATATATATATATATTTTTTTTTTTATTATAAGTTTTTTTTTAAATTGTCTTATTTTTCATAGTCTCTTTTTTTTGCTAAATTTGCATATATATATATATATATATATATATATATATATATATATATATATATATATATATATATATATATATATATATATATATATATATATATATATATATATTTTTTTTTTTTAAATTTATTTATTTATTTATTTTTACAATAAATGGTGTTTTTGGCTAAATTTGTGTATTTTTTTGACGTTTTTTATTTATTATTTTTTTATTTTTTTATTACTATTTTCTTTTTTCTTATTTTTTAAATTATCAAATCTTTTTCATTATTTTTTTTTCTTTTTCATAGTCTTTTTTGTTTAAATTTGCGTATTTATTTGACAGCCATTTTGTTTCCAATAAATTAATTAAAAATTAATTTATTAAAATGGAAACAAAATGGCTTGTTATTATTAATATTTCTTTTTTTTATTGTTTTAATTGTCTTAAATCTTTTTTTCATTAAATGGTCTTTTTGACTAAATTAGTGTATTTTTGACGTTGCAATTTTGTTAATATTTTTTATTTATTTATTATTAGTAGTAGTCTTAGATCTGTTTTGGCAGTTCGTCTTTTTTATCCTATTTTATAAGATGAACGATATATGTGAGATTCTGTAAATAGCCGTAAAAACAGCAGGAGACTGATGTTAGAAATGATTGAACAGAACACACACACACCGACACACACACACACACACACACACACACACACACACACACAGCAGCTGTTGTTTGCATGCTGGTTGAGAAGTGGACACAGAGAGAATGAAGACTGAACTGAACCTGCTGAAAGACAAACCTAGAATGAGTTGTTCCACAGGCCCAAACCCCTGTAAACCATCAGACCAGAGCAGCTAGAGCAGTGTAAACCAGCACAGCTGAAGCAAACTGCACGTGTGTGTGTACACACACAATAAACACTGTTAATGATGAATGGACACTTCTCTCATGAGGTGGTTCTTCTCGTGTCCTCTAGGGGGCGTTTGACATCATCAAATCCCTTTAGACTCAACCTGACGCTTTAAACCAGCTCATGTTTCACTGCTTTTAAAGTCATCTCAATAGTTATTAATAATAGTGA
>JARQWZ010007446.1:0-37086 GCA_033150135.1 Gobio occitaniae
CTCCGGGGGGAAAAAAGGCATTTGGGGGGGTAAAATATGTGTTATTTTGGCAGGGCTGCCTGCTAAAATTCGCATTCCTGAGTCTGTATATCACATAATTGGGGTCGCTTCAACCTGCGGACTTGGCAACACTGTGCAGTTGAGTTCTGTTGACATTTGACAACTAACGTTATGCGTCGCTCCGTTGCTCTGATTGGTTGTAGGTCTATCCAATTGAGGTCTTTTCTGGTTCGGTTGAAACACACCCCATAATCACAGCCCAACGGAGCAGTATCAGACTCATAATCTGACTAGAATTGAGTATGACGACGTCAGGCTAGCTTCCATAGGCATGAACTGAAAACACGCCAGACTGGACATGCCACTGAATGAGATCTGACTCCTGCTGTGTTTGTGCTGCGACTCTCGTTCGGCTCGTGCTGTATTGAGCAGACACGTTCAGTTTTTAATTGTAGTGTCTGTTCTCTAACTGAACTAAATTATTTTATTACTATAAAAATGAACATGACAGTGGGGGTGAAGCTGCGGTGGGCAAGTGATGTAACCAGTAGGCGTGGCCTCGTAGGGAACGAAGCAAGTGCATTCTGGGAGTTGTTGTCTTTCATCCACATGAGACAAAAAATACATTTTCTGGCTTTTCTCAGTCTAGAAAGCACCAACTTCTAAAATAATTCACATTTCTACTACATAAATGACCCAATTCAAATACACATTCATCTTTCCAGCGCTGACGTGCCCCTTCAATATAATATAATTCAAAATAACAAAACAAAATAAAGTCTCAACTACTGACTTAATCATGACATAATGATTTTTATATATAGCTGATTATACACAACATACTTGCGTAAATGCAGGATGCTGAGTGGACACATAAACTTTCCATCTCCTCCTCTTCCCCAACTGGAATGACCAGAAAACTCTGTGTTTCCATGTAGAAATGCTCCTGTCCACCGATCCGAATCTCTCCTGTGAAACACAAAGTTATAAAACATGAATCAGCTGATCAGAGAGGAAGTGTGCTTGATCATGGCAGCACAATCTAACCTTCATACACTTGTTCAGCCTCTCTCAAAGCCTTTTCTACATCTCCTCGCTCAATCTGTCTTCTAGGTGGAAAGAAAGACTCTTTCTCGATGGCCTCCTGAAAACAAGAAGATTGATCTT
The DNA here is from genome assembly GCA_033150135.1 of Gobio occitaniae. Classification (NCBI taxonomy): domain Eukaryota; kingdom Metazoa; phylum Chordata; class Actinopteri; order Cypriniformes; family Gobionidae; genus Gobio; species Gobio occitaniae. Next base: position 1,168 of record JARQWZ010007446.1, read on the forward strand.
GTTAGACGGGAATAAAAATGAGGCGATTATTTCAGATTTGGTTCTTCTCACCTCCACAGTGAAGATGCGATCCTGCAGATCTTCATAGCCGATCTTCACCGCAGCCGCCCCGCGTTTAGCATGCGCTTTGGAATCTGCGACCACGGCGCAAACCATCTGACCCACACAGGTCACCTAAGATTGCAAATGTTGTCTTACTTTGAACAACTTTAATATGTAATACCTTACCTAAGTAATAATACACACACCTCATCTTCAGCCAGCAGTTCTTCATCAATGCCTGTGAAGGTTCTGAACTTTTTCCCTGGTATGTCTTTAGCGGTGATCACATCCACCACACCGGAAGCTTTAGAGCTTCACTGAAGTCAATATGACTGTGACGGTAAGACAATACAATCATTTAGATGTGAAGTTATTGACTTTTACTCAAGTACACATTGCCCTCTTAAGATCACAAGTTATTTTTACCATAACTTATGGCAGTTAGCATGAGATTATATAATTAGATAGATAGACAGACAGACAGACAGACAGACAGACAGACAGACAGACAGACAGACAGACAGACAGACAGACAGACAGACAGACAGACAGACAGACAGACAGACAGACAGACAGACAGACAGACAGACAGACAGATAGATAGATAGATAGATAGATAGATAGATAGATAGATAGATAGATAGATAGATAGATAGATAGATAGATAGATAGATAGATAGATAGATAGATAGATAGATAGATAGATAGATAAAATGATTAATTTTCATTTTAGCTTCAAAGGCTATATTTATGACAATAAATAATGACACAGTCATTGCCACATTAGCATAAAAGGCTATATTTATGACGATAGATAGATAGATAGATAGATAGATAGATAGATAGATAGATAGATAGATAGATAGATAGATAGATAGATAGATAGATAGATAGATAGATAGATAGATAGATAGATAGATAGATAGATAGATAGATAGATAGATAGATAGATAGATAGATAGATAGATAGATAGATAGATAGATAGATAGATAGATAGATAGATAGATAGATAGATAGATCTTCACTGACATGTCAGCTTCAAAGGGTATATGTATGATAATAAAAAAATTAAAATATCCAGTGCCACATTAGCACAAAAGACTATATTTATGACAATAGATAGATAAATAAATTAAGTATCCATTGTCATTTCTGCTTCAAAGGCTATATTTATGACCATCAATAAAATAAAAAAAATCAATCAATTAATAAATAAATATTCATTGACATATCAGCATCAAATGCTATATTTATGGCAATAAATAAATACAATATCTATTGCATATCAGCTTCAAAGGCTATATTTATGACAATAAATAATTACACATGCATTGCCACATTAGCATAAAAGGCTATATTATTGACAATAGATAAATAAATAAAGTATATATTGTCATTTCAGCATCAAATGCTATACTTATGGCAATAAATAAATAAATAAATAAATAAATAACACAAATAAATAAAAATATCCATTGCATATCATCTTCAAAGGCTATATTTATGATAATAAATAATTACAGATTCATTGCCACATTAGCATTAAAAGGCTATATTCATGACGATAGATAGACAAATAAATAATTCATTGTCATTTCAGCTTCAAAGGCTATATTTATGACAATCAATAAAACATTTTTAAAAAATCAATCAATAAATTATTCACTGACATGTATGACAATAAATTCTTAAAGGGGTCATAGAATGACATTTTTGTACAAGTTAATATGATTCTTTAGTGTCTAAATGAAAAGTTTGTAATATACCTTTAATTAAAAATTCTCATTAGTATTGTAAGAAAAACACTCATTTTACCTGGTCAAAACCAGCTCAGTTTTTCAGCAAGTCATTTCAGTGTATGTGACTTTAAATGATAATGAGCTTTGCTCACCCCGCCCCCTCTGCTCTGTGGGGCGTTCGGTTCGACCCGACACAACACCACCAAACACACGTGGAGTGTTGCCTTGACAACATTTGAGGGTATATTTTCGAGAAATAATGGCAACGGGAGTCTCTGAGGACACATCTGAGCAACCTTATCATTTTGAACCGGAGTCGGACCAGGAACAGATGACGAACGTTTCTGAATGGTTGGTTAACGTCATGTCACTTTGATCTATCTTTGTACTGGCAGAGTAGCGTAGTCTATGTGTTTACTGATGTGTTAGTTCATTGACAGATTGATGTTATGTTATAAGATTTTTTTTTTTTTTACATTACTTCTTAATCAGTAACAGACACCGTTATAACCATGTACAAAAGTAAGCTTAGTGTAGTGTTACCACGTTAACTTTATCACCCGAGTAACTTACACAGTTTGTAATAACAAACATAACGCGTTGTTCATTATAAACGTGGGATTATGAATTATATTGAGAACGTCATACACAGAAAGCATGCCGTAATGTAACTTACCCTGTAAACTTTAGCCTCATTCATCGTGAAAGCGTGCAAGCGATTGCAAAGATTAATATAAAGGTTAATAAAACGTTACACTCACATCTGCCTGAGGTGCAGCAGGAACACGATCCTTTTTTCAAGAGCAGCTTATCAGCAAAACCTGCTTTATACTGACGCTCGTTTATAAAGCAGTCTGCTGAGAAATGATTCGCGCAAACATTGACGTTGATCGGGGGGGAATATTCCCTTCTAAAACAAAACTCAGCAGCCACTGGGTCTTCAGCGGTTCGGATTTAGGAACATCAAAATGACTGCTGTGTTCGTTATTACACCCAACAACACAACACCACAATCGCTTAGACGCCATTCTGCTCCAGCGTATCAACAATGGCGGACTGATGACAGCTCGCTCAGGGCGGGTCTGTGTTGAAACGCTGCTGTCAATCAACAATCTTAGGAGGGGCGTACACCGTGTAACGTCACACGGTCAGACGGCTCGATTTGAGACAGGGGAAAATATATAAGGAGATTAAAAAAAACACTGGATGTATTTTTATCATTATAGGATGGTTGTGTACAGGCACTGCCAACACACATTTCCGTATAATCAACTTGTAAAAGTGCATGTACCATTCTATGACCCCTTTAAATAAATATTCATCACCATATTAATTTGCTTATATGGAAATGAAAATTCATTCATTCGTTCGTTCATTCACTCAAATGATTTTTAACAATTTTTTAGTTGTTTGAATAATTCAGCGCTTGTAAGGGATTACCAGACTGTGCAAACTGTCTGAATGCATCTTACGTGATTTTGGCATGTGGTCTGGAGCTTGTCACGATTGTGAGGAAAAGTTCTCCATCGGTGTGCGGTAGGTCATCACAGTACACAGCCTCTCCAGTAGCCTGACTCAACGCCGACCGGTGCATCATGGGTCGGCCCACAGGATCTTCAGCTGGCTGACCCTCTAAGACATTCTGTACACAAAAACACACACAGTCCACCGTTGATCTTCTCGAAGTCAGTGCTTTTGCTTTTTACAGACTTTTAATAGAAACATTTTTCATATAAACTGAAAAGTGAGCAGATAAGACAATAAATGATGTGTAGAGGGAAAGGAAGCAGAAACAGGAATGTTGCAAGCTGGATTCGAACACAAATTTCCCATATGAGCACCATGAGACCATGGCTTTGCCCAGTACATTGCTTTTATGGAAAACACACATCAGAGGATCGTTTAGTGTTAGCTAACTTTATTTATGACAATATACAACTAAATATTCATTGCCATATCAGCATCAAAGGCTATATTTATGACCAGTGTTGGGGGAAGTTTGCATACTGTTGCCCTTGACTGTTCTAGTTGCTTCTTTTGCTCTCATTTGTAAGTCGCTTTGGATAAAAGCGTCTGCTAAATGACTAAATGTAAATGTAAAATGTAAATGTAAGTTACTTTGAAAAGTAATGTATTACAATATTGCGTTACTCCCGTAAAAAGTAACTACCGTAAAACTTCAAATAATAGCCCGGGCTTCTATTTACCCACATCACCGAACTGCACCGGCTTGTATTTGAAACAGGCGTCTATAAGAGACAGGCCTTTAATTTAGTGTTGAGATGTTCAAGCATGACGGTAGGAGGTTACCACATTATATTACGTTTTATTTATAATTAATTCGAATGTGTTTAACAAATCATTTAATGTAAGAAATTAGGGTTGTGCCGATGGACGATATCATCGTGATGCCACGCCCCCGTTGCGAGTCTGCTGTGAGTGCGACGCACACTAATCCTCTTCTATAGTTATAGCTAAACTAAAAACTTAGCAGGGGTTGCTCTGTAAATTAATGTGAGAATGTAACTAATGCATATATGCTATTTTAAATACTGTAGTCTATGCCAGATATATGTATAGCCTACATTTTGAAATCATTTGAGGCTGAAACATCCATAAGCATGCGTGTTTATTTTAGCACTTCCGTCAGTGAAACAACACAGCCTATTCACATTTAAACGATTTTCAGTAAATAATGGTTACCTAAAGAATATAAGAAAATTAAATATTAGTTAGAAAAATATTTGATTCATACTATTTCCCCGCAAAGACGTAGGCCTACTCTGCGCTTTGAGAGGAATGGGACAAAAGCTGGATAGACACCTTTCAAATATATCTTCGTGTTTTCTCCTGATGTTGCAAGGCAACACTTGTTGTAAAAGGTCTGAAGAGCGGATTTTATCTTCCACAAGGTCAAGACATTTAGGCAATGTTTGATTGTTCACAGCCAGAGAAAACGAAACTAAAATCACCGCGGCGTGTGTGTGAAATGCGCTATTCAAATAAACCAAACTTGACGCGCATTAACAAGTTTAATAACAAGAACAAACTGTGTTAAATAAAGTTTTAAGTAAAAAGGTATTCGTCCCACAGTTTTTATTGTAATTTACCACAGTAAAGGATGTGAATAGTTATAATAGACTTAAGCAAACGAAAGGAAGAAGCGTTTATAACGTTAATCCCCTGCGAAAATGGCGACGTCCCCCCCGCTTCCATCAGAAGCTACTGTCAGGCCACATACCTAAGGATAACATCCCGAAGCTAATGAAATATATCTCCTCCTTCTCCCTCGCACACACAAACACACGCGCACGTCTGCGCGCAAGCATTAAAGGCATTTTTCAGCCGCTCTGTATCCAGCTTTACCCACGCTTGAAATTTGACAACTGTCAGCTTAAATGTCAAATTATACTTTTCTCCATGGTGGTATTGAGAGAATTAAGAAAAACTGAAGACTGAAAGTTCGTTAACCTTGTTATGCTGCCATAGTGATGAGTCGTTCATGAACGGTTCCGTCTGTCACGTGAAATATAATCAAAACATTGAACAGAGGATCTAACGGGTTTGAGAAGATCAAATACAGCCCGATACTAAAAAACAGACCCGGCGTCTATTTGAGACCGGCCTTTATTTACCCAAACCTGTCGTCGCACCAGGCGTTTAAAAGAGACAGGCGTCTATTTGGGACTCGGCTATTATTTGAAGTTTTACGGTAATCAAGTTACTTAGTTACTTTTTAAGAAAATTAATGTGTTACGTTACTTTTGCGTTACTTTTTCTCACCTGGGCTGGGCTTGTTTTTGTTTATAACAAACAAGTAATATTTTTCTGCAACGGTAAAGACCTCTTCATACCAAAATTTAAATAATAAGCCCCAGGCTGAGGTAAAAATGCAAATTGACGATGGAACAGTAGAGGGCGCAGCTCTGGACAATGGTATAATAGGATGCAGGAGAAAAAAGTTTTACCAATAAAAACAAAAAATCTAGTAATTTTCATCATCAAAGATCAGCCGCAAGACATTGGTAAATTAAATATAAAGGTAGATTATGCATAAAAATAGTTGTTTTATTTAACATTTAATTATTGGAGGTTTGCATAGTACTCTGATTTTGCATTTGACTGATTTTATTCATTTTGAGGAGTACAGAATCTTTATTGTGCAAGTGAGATAAATAAATGCTCACATTTAGTCTGGAACTACAATAACCATCATGTTTACACACAACGCCTCTGCACTTATTTTTCTCAACATGGGGGCAGGAGAGCTGTCAGTCAAATTAATGTGAAAAAGTAACTCAGACATTTTGTTGTAAATTTGAAAAGTACTGCGTTACTTTACTAGTTACTTGGAAAAAGTAATATTATTACGTAACTCAAGTTACTTGTAATGCGTTACCCCCAACACTGTTCATGACAATAAATAATTTAAAAAATATTCATCAGCATAAAAACACACATCGGAGGACTGTATAGCATTACCTGAAACTCTTGGTATCCGGGCTGAATGTGTTTAGGAAGAGGCTGAATTGCACTTTGCATCTCTTGAGGAATCTCCCTCTGAGTTACATCCTGTAAAAAATAAAATAAATGCATTTTCAAAAAGCCGTAATAAACTATGTCCATTTGACAACCATCTCCAAAAGTCATTCATACCTTTTCCTTTAGGTAACGGAGGACGAGCAGGTTGAACTTAAAAAGCAAACTCAAGGTCAGGGATCTGCGAAAATCCACCTTCCCGCCTGGAGCCGACGGACCAAGTTTGATCTCATCAACCAGCGCGCTGTACGCATCACTTAGCGTTGCCTCCTCCCAAGACCTTAAAAAAAACACTGCAAAGTTTTAGGCAACTTAAAGAGGTTGTCTAAACATATTTAGTGTGTAAAGTTGCTGTTTGAGCATGAAAAAGGTCTGCAAATTTACAAAGCAAAGAGTTATTCTGTATATCATCAAGCACTGTTTCTGAACTCTTCGGGTCTTTGCGGTCTTTTCTGACCCCAAAGGACGTTTGCTCAAATAAAAATAAAAAGTTCCCTTTGTCCAAATGGCATGAGACTTTGTACGGTTGTCAACACTCTAGATCTACAAATAAAACGATTCATTGGATTTATATCTGTTTTTATGTTCGTGTAACAAAAAAAAGTCACACTCGGGGTGAGACCCGCTTAGAAAATGGACAAAATTCATCCTCAAAAACAGAAACAACACCGAACACGCATACAGAAATTAAGTGGCACACTTCCAACAATGCATAAAACATCCACAATGCATCATGCTCACACACACACACACACACACACACACACACACACACACACACACACACACACGAGTACATTTGTTATTGCTGTTCAGTTCATTGCATTTTGATGTTCATGTTATGTATTTTTTACTCAATATGTAATATGACTGTTCATTTCTGTTCATTTTTGTTCTTTTACAGTTAGTAACTGAAGTGGAGATTAAATTTGTAGAATTATAAGAAAATCTACAAATAAATGATAAACTCTAAAGACTCCAACTTTTCTCTTGTTCAGGTTTGATTGGAATCATAATGTAACATCATTTAAAAAATATTTTTTCAGTATAAAAAAAATGCTAAACTTTGATTAAATGAATTCATTTTAATTGTTATAATTGTGATTCCATAACATTTAGATATGAATCCAACTAAAAAATACTTGTGAAAAGATGTCTTTCAGTCAGTCAAATAGCACATAGCAAATAGTGGAGCTCTGCAGCCATTTACTGGTAAAAGTCATTTTTTATTTTAAAACTGTATTTTCCAAAAGATGGGCAAAAATCTTACACTAAACCATGTCAAATTATCCATGTTATCCCCACGAATGAAAGTTAGAAATGTGGGTCTTTTATAAAGTGAATTTTACATTAAAAAAAATGATTTTGTAAGAAAATTCATAAAACATTTTTTTTAAATGTATTTAAATAAATTAAAAAATTCTTATGAATACTCCAAAAACTGCACAGATGTTGACTAAAAACATTAATAAACAGAGTAAAATTACATTTGTTCTTAAAAAAAAACTATTGTTTTGTTACAAAATTACATTTTGTTGCCTGGGGTCTTTGGAGACCCCAAAGACCCTGAGTGTAATTCCCAAACGAAGACCATACAAGGGTTAAATAATTCCCACCCAAGGCATAAGCAAAAATAAATGGGACAAGGCCTGGTTGAGTTGCGTCAGTAATGTGTTGAAACTCGCAGTTATGGTAAAGGTCGTGACATTTCCAAAACACACTTAAGCAGTTGACCAAACACAACACACTGGTCTAGCCGACCAATCAGAGAACATTGCGCTTTTCGGAAGGAGGGGCTTCATAGAGACGGGAACTAAACAGAGCATTACTGACAGATTGGGAAGAGAGGTGCTGCAACAATATCAAATATGTAAAAGCATAACGTGCTTCAACATTCTAGCATAAATAACAATTGGGCTAAATTATTAGTGGCGGCTACATTGCCATGTCTGTATTGCAAACCCTTCCATGTAGCAGTTGCTGTCGTATTGGCGTATACCTACAAACTCAACGTCATTGCCATAGAAACCAAAGATATTCCATAAATCAAAGAGCGGCAAGAGACACACAAATTGGATCTCAACAGTTGTGATTCACAATGTGGATAGTCAACCATTTTAGATTGGGTACACAAATAATCGGATTTGGACTGACAGTGGGAACGTAGCACGAGTCCAGTGTTGCCACAGTTACTTTGAAAAAGTAATCTGATTACTGATTACTCCTTTAAAAAGTAACTTAGTTACTTTACAGATTACTTGATTTTAAAAGTAACTAAGTTAGATTACAAGTTACTTTATTAGTTACATTCAGCAGTTGCCGACAACACCCCAGCCGCCTCAACATAAAAATGACAACCATTTTTGCCCAACACTCACTTTATTGGAAGTGCATCCTAGAGGAAATGCAACTCAAAAAGATGTACATTTGTGTCCTACCTTCCTACAATCTGTTTGCACACGTTGTCAGCGCTGAGGATGGTGGCTCCCACTCCTCCGTAATAAATACTGATCTCCTTCACTACATCAGAGTTCTCGTTGAACCAAACGCGCATCCCAGCGTTCACCGTAGCTAGCGCGTTCTCCTTTCGCGGGGCGTGTCGGAAGGCATGGATGATCTCATTCTGCCAAAAAAACATTATCCTTTAGCAAACAATGCCCAAAAAAACTAGCCGATGGTTAATTTCTTACCTGTCTTGTAGCTGGAATGAAAACGGACAACACTATCTCGTCTGGCTTTAGAGCCGTCTTTGCAAATCCCAGGAAAAAATCTTTATCGATAGGCACCCTCCTTCGTCCTTCTGTATTCGATATTCGGTAGAGAATTGAGACGCAAGTCAAAACAACATACTTGAGGAACTACTTTCAGAATTAATGCAAAATATGAAATTTCTGTGGTGTGAAATATTAGACATCATATGTGTTTCCACTTGATCTCGAAAGTCTACATTAGACATTCTACTAACTCTCATTAGTAGACTGTTAGATTAGGGTTAGGGCTAATAGATTAAGTTGACATGTACTTGAAAAGTTACTTATAGTCAGTGAAATGTCTGATGGCGGATGTGGCTAGCAAGGCGGGACCAAGAGCCATGGGAACGGAGCGAGGCCGGTGTAACCGGTCCAACTCAACGCGCTTCAAGCCGGATTCAAACCAATGTCTTCAGAATGGCAGGCGGGTGTGCTAACCCAGCGTGCCACACGAGTCCTGAAAAGTGAAGCCAAAGCGTCTTGACCACCCCCCAGGTGGCTGGATGCAGTATAGGTCATAAACCTCACCCTCTCCATGTAATCCAATGGGACGCGAGACAAACTAAACATTATAAATTTTTTTCCAAAAGAGGGGTTCAGTCAGTTTAAGCAGTTCAAGTGTTCGTTCTTTAAATTTTAAATTTCCATTTACATAACTGTTTATTAAAAAAACAAATTCAGTGCCGTGTGATTGATTAGGTAGGACCTTGATATCACAACTCCACTTTGTGCTCACTACTGCGCAGACTTGGGCGCCAAGTTGCAACTGCGCAGACTCGACTCCCAAGATGTCAGCGCGATATTTGGACACTGGCGGCTTCACTTACTTCAATGGAAGAGAGAATGTGGTCATCCATCATTTACAGTCTATGGTGCTAACAAGGTCGCTAAAGATTGCAGTCACTAGCACCAGTCGCTAGTGTGCCTTCTTAGGCCAAGGGAATGAAGTTTACTCTCACAGCTCTAAGTAGCTGGCCTCTGTTACACTCATCTGGGTCACGGCACCAAACGGAATCGGTCCAATTTACCCTCCTTTGAGCGGGATTCAAACTCTCGTCTTTGGCATGAGAGGCAGGCGCACTAACAAGGACGCTAAAGATTGCCGTCTCTAGAATCAGTCGCTAGTGCACCTCTTGAGGCCAGGGGAGTGAGGTTTACTCTCACAGCTTTTTAATAGCTGGCCTCTGTTACACTCACCCCCTTAAATCTCACTCCCATCCGGATAACGGCACCAAATGTAACCGGTCCTACTCAATCCCGTCTTTGGCATGAGAGGCAGGCGCACTAACAAGGACGCTAAAGATCGCAGTCTCTAGCATCAATCACTAGTGCCCCTCTCGAGGCCAGGGGAGTGAGGTTTACTCTCACAGCTTTTTACAAGCTGGCCTCTGTTACTCTCACCCCCTTAAATCTCACTCTCATCCGTATCACGGCACCAAATGTAACCGGTCCTACTCAACCCGCTCAGAGCGGGATTCAAACTCTCGTCTTCGGCATGAGAGGCAGGCGCATTAGCGAGGACGCTAAAGATCGCAGTCTCTAGCATCAGTCTCTAGTGCACCTCTTGAGGCCAGGGGAGTGAGGTTTACTCTCACAGCTTTTTACTAACTGGCCTCTGTTACTCTCACCCCCTTAAATCTCACTCCCATCCGGGTCACGGCACCAAATGTAACTGGTCCTACTCAACCCGCTCAGAGTGGGATTCGAACCGGCATCTCTGGCAGGGGAGGCGGGCACGCTAAAGATTGCAGTCTCTAGCGTCATTTGTAACTATGCCTCTTGAGGCCAAGGGAGTGAGGTTTACTCGCACAGAGTAACTCGCTGGCCTAGCTCTTACTAGCTGGCCTCCGTTACTCAAGTGTTAATGAGCATCACCTGTGTGCCACATCGGTCTTGAGTCTCATGGAGGAGCTCCCCGGAAGGATAAAAGTGAAGTGACGAAGTGAAGTGACGTGATGTGTGGCCAAGTATGGTGACCCATACTTGGAATTTGTGCTCTGCATTTAACCCATCCAAGTGCACACACACAGTGGTGAACACACACACCCGGAGCAGTGGCCAGCCATATTGCTGCGGTGCCTGGGGAGCAGTTGGGGGTTCGGTGCCTTGCTCAAGGGTCTCACCTCAGTCGTGGTATTGAGGGTGGAGGAGGGCACTGGTTATTCACTCCCCCAAACCGACAATTCCTGCCGGACCTGAGACTCCTCTTAACACAAAGGAGTGACGATAGTGAAGGATGAGAGAGGACCAGGCCTGGACTTTGCGTTGGTGTTTTGTTTTAGTTTATTGGGCAGACTTCTACGAAGGGTTGCGTTTTACTTTCGTTTGGTTGTTTATTGTTTATGCTTATTATCAAAGATGAGTTGAAAGTTTGCCGGTTCCCGCCTTCTTCCCCGTGCCTTTAACTTCGTTACAACAGAATATCAGAACAAAGTGTTAGCATATACTAAGCAGACAGTCTATTAATACTCTAATGATTGTTAGTTGACATGTAATTGCAAAATAGTAGAATGTCTAAAGTGGACTATCGAAATAAAAGTGTTACCTTACACTACTTTTAAATGATTTAGGAAGTTGGGTCACCTTTAGAAAGTGCCACTAAAGTGCATCTCCCAGCAGCTAAGACGGGGGTCAGGTCAGAGTTCGGATATGCACTTGCGATATTGCCACCCAGTGTCTAGATATTTCAGCAAACATAAAAAATAAATAATATAAATACAAATTGTTCATTTTTGATAGCGTACATTCAAATAAGTTTACACTTACAGCCACGTTTCGGATCTGCTGTCCGCCCACAAGGTTTATCTGCTGCAGAAGAGCCTGAAACAAGTGTGTGTTCTCCAAAGGGAAATCCTTTATACTTCTCTCCAACACACTCTTTAAAACAGACATACTGCACCCTGCTCCAACACACACACCTACACATACAAGAATCCATTAATGGTACATAAAGATGAATTAAGATTTTTTTAAGGTTAAATTACATTGATTCTCTTAATCCATCTTATTGCTCATTGACTACAATTAGTATGCCATTCGTGGCTTTATCTTCCCCAGAAGTGTAAACAATAAGCCTTCCAGGCACATCAAAACATTGAAAGCACTCTGCTCAGATGTAATCTCTTTCACCTTAACCTATCCACCTTTTTTCTACGCCTCATCATGCTTTGCGCAAATTATGGGAGTAACTTCCACTAAAAAAACAGAGAAAGGCACTCTATAAATGTTGCCTTAATCAAAAATGTTCATTAACTGGAACACTGAGTGATAATATTTCAAATGACTTCCGTCATTTTGACAGACAATGAACATTTGCTTTAGAGTTTTGTTTAGTTTTCTTCCCTTAGATGTATGGTTTTAGTTTTTCAGTCACATAACTAGTGTTTGTCCTGCCGTTGTACTTTGTACTGTGCGTCTGTTGCCCCTTTTCCACCAAGGCAAGCACCAAGTTTGAATGCTGGTTCAGAGCCAGAGCCTAGTTTCAAAACAGTTCTTTGTCTTTCGACAGCCAAAGCACAAGCTCATAACCAGGAAAAGTGGTTCTTAAGTAGCACCAAAACATTGCTGGTCTAGAAGTAAGAACCGCTTGCTTCAGGGGCTGGGGGCGGGGTTACCGTGACCAACAAGACCAACAGAAACCTGTGACCGCCATTTTTGAAATAGCAGCTAATCGAGCGAATAGCAGCTTGATTGTAATCTCCGTCTATACAAATTGCGGCGAGCTGCACAAACGCGTTGGATTGGCTGTGTTTGGATGCCAATGTAGGATCGTAAAGCCATGTGCATAAATGGCAAGTCCGTGAGAGATTTTGGAGAGTGTGTTTCCCGCTGCCTCGCTAACATTGCTGGGAAAGATGAGGCTTATACAGTGACGTAAGACCTGGCTCTGTGGTGGCTCTCTAGCCTTTGGAAAGGCAAACCGGTTCTTAGAAGGCTCGTCAGTTGAACCAACTCCAAACCGGCAATAGTACTAGCTTTGAACTAGCAACCGGTTCATGCTGGTGGAAAAGAGGTATGTGTTTGAGTCCTGTCTTGCCCAGCCTGAGACTTCACTGACTGCTGGTTCCCAGGTTGCTCAATCCTGTGCCCAAGTCTCCTGTCTAGACCTCTACTGTATTTAACTGTTACACATTGTTCCCTTTATTGTTACACATCGTTCCCTTTACTGTTAATAAATCACTAGTCTCAGACGTCATGCCCACGGACCGTTAGCTGAACGTCTGATGCATATGTCACTTATCTGGAAACACTTCAGGAGTTTCGAAGTCGTCATCTGATTGGTTGAATTCTACAGGATGTCCGCGAGATGTGTGTGTTACGTTCTTTTTAACGGTCCGCCTAGAAACAAATGTTGTGACGCCAGACTCCCTCGTGGAAGAAGAACGCTGTTGTGTTTACAATAGTGTTGTCAAAAATATCGTTATTTCGATATGTATCGATACTGAAATATCTGAAACGATACGATACTCCTTTTCTACAGTATCGATACTAGCCGCGCTCTCCTCTCCGACCGACACGCACCCGCCTCCTCTCATTCAGTCCGGTTAACCCTCTGAACACGGCGAACGCGTTCTGTTGGATTTTTCCTCATGACAGCCTGTTAGTGTTGGTGTGACCGGTCTGAATCTCGCGCGGTTAATTCTACTAATTCCCACAGATTTTGCACACACACATACCGTAATAAAGCCGCCTCTGACATACAAGTGCAAAAATGAGCTCCTTTTCCAGCTTATTAATGGTCAAATACACTCATAAAATGTCTCAATGCCCATCTTGGTGAGTATTAACGTAAACACAGTCGTAACCAGCTCACAGGAACAGTGTTTGGGATCCATGCGTGCGTCAGGTCTTAAAGGGACAGAAGTTATTTATTATTCAAACAACAAAAAGACAAACGATCACTTACTGCTCTTGACTGATTAACATAATTAAAAATGTAATTTTTTACAATGAAGATTACCCAATGTTATTTTAAATTTGATTACTTCGTAGTTTTTTTTTATTTTTTTATTCAGTTTCTTACCTGAATACTGTTAGACCTACCTGAAAAAATAAAGCAGTCTATTTCATTTGTATCTTTATTCTATTATATGTATTTGTGCTATTGTTTGTCATTTGTTAATTTGTTCTTATTTTATTACAGTTTACTCATCTTTTTAAATTCAATTTGAAATCAAGCTTCCTTGTGCTGTATGTAAGCTATTGCAACACAATTAGTTAGAAAATATTTGTGAGATAATTACAATGGTAATTGATCAACGTTTATATATGAGAAAAAGCTTTATCATATAGGCTACAGTGATCTCTTCAGAATAAATTTTTAATTGCCTAGACTTTCAACAGACGGACAAAAAAATAAATCCTATTAAAAATATCTATTTGACAGTATATGCAGCGTTTCCCCGTGGTATCGAATATCGATACTTTTTTAGGTATCGTATCGAAGTTAGAAATTCCAGTATCGTGACAACACTAGTTTACAACTGTGACAATGAGCGCTTACCAGTATCAACTAAACGCTGGATTTCAAAAGCATGTGAAGTTTGCGGCTCCATTGTTGCAGTAAACTTGAAAAACGTTCTTGAATGAATAATGAATAGATGCATGCCGGTCTGTTATTGCAGGGACATCGACTTTACATTTTCACGCCCCTAAACATGACGCAGATTAATCTGTGATTGGTTGCGTTACATGTAGGTCAAATGTCCTCTTGGGCGGTCCTCAACCAATGAAAGCTGCAATAGAGTCCCGACCTTTTGCTACCTCTGGCTACATGAGACTAATAAATCACCATTCACCGCTCATCCCTGCGCTTGGGTCCTGTTATTTCCAGTGAATCTTGACAACCTGTCGCTAAAGCCCATTTCACACTGCATAGACAAATGCCAACAAACAATTTGGCTGTTGGATATCATTTTGTGAAAAATAATGTCATGTTCACACTGCCCCAACAGACATCAACAAACTTGAACACCCACGGAAAAACATGAGATATTCTCCATTCATTTTAACCAAATTCAGACACTTTCTTCTTGTTTTATAGTTCATTTGAGGCCATTTTTATCGCGTTTGGCATATTTTCAATTCAAAATGGCGAAATTACATTAAAAAAGGTTGAGTAGTTTGGATCACTGTATGTTACTGTGGGTCATTGTAAAACAGTTGTCAAATATTAAATGTTTAGCTACGTATATCTTATTATGCTCACACTCTTTCACTGTAAAACTAAAAGTGTCGCTTTGGAATTCACACTTGTCTTCAGTGAACATTAAGTCCCGCCTTCTTTGATCTGATTGGCCATCATTTTGACATTGAAGAGTTCTGTCAGACCACTGACGCAGACCAGCCTAAAAATTTTACTTCTTAAACAGTCTGTCAACAAACAACAAACAGAGTGGTGAGTAATGGAAAACACCATTAATAAATATCATATCGTCGCTGTCCGATGAAAACCACGTATGTCCATTTTGCCTATTTTGAGATTTTTCGCCGGATTGAATGTCCAGGTTAATTTCCGTATACAGTATGCTTCACATATCTAAATGGCCAATGCAAAGTTGTGAAATCATGTCATCTGATTTTCACGTATATCCAATTGGTGTCAAAGCTGTCAATCACGCCGCGTATCTCCCGCCCTGTGGAAGCATCTCGCCGGTCTCGTGAAGTTTCATCGAAGCTCAGCACTGGATAGCCGAATAAAACTGTGAGGTAAAGTATCAGCAAACGTTTGTTTTTGACAACTGTTCTCAATTTTATTATATATACACAACTATTATTTATCGGTAAATGGTCTAGACGAAGTAATTGTCACAGAATATTTTATTTATTTTTATATTTGTGAACCTGGCTGACGAAAGCACGACATTGAAGCTCTCCACAGTTTAGTTCTATTTAATAAACTGAGCGTATTCCTCTGTCAATATGAAACGCGACTTGGCCATTCTAATTAATGATCGGAAGAACGCGTATAGACCACCGTTACTGTAAAATATGCACGTATGTCCATTTAAACTAAATTCTGGTCAAAGGTGGATTATATCATTACACTGGCAAGAATATGGTTACATGTAAAGATGCCGTACCAAGTATGACAACGCTACATTCAACTGCTTTTGAAATACGGTGTTTTTTTCACTTCCTGAAAAGTAACCGTTTTGGACATACGTGAGTTTCATCGGGCAGCGACGATATATTGGGGGTAAAGATTTGTCCATTTCCAATTATTGGGGGGGGGGGGGGGGGGCTTGACCCCTCAATGCCTATGGTGGTTATGGCCCTGTCTCATCATCATGGCAATGGTTTGTGTCCAGGTCCGATTACGTAGACATTCCACGACCCAACAAACACCGATTGAACATGTTCAGTCGGGTAAAAACAAACTCCGACTAACAGACGCCGACAGGGGTAACACACTGATCCAACATACTTGTTGTGCTGTGGTGTGAATTGGCCTTAACATTACCCACATCCCACCTCAAAAGCAGCAAAAGTTTTTTGCAATACAATATTGTGAAAAAAACGAACATACCTAATATATAGTGTGACCACTAAAACTATTAAAAATGAGTACTGGACAATCGATTAATCGCGATTAATGGCATCCAAAATAAAAGTTTGTGTTTACATAATATGTGTACGGTGTATAATTATCATGTATATATAAATAAACACACATGTATATATTTAAGAAATATTTGCATGTATATATTATGTAAACACAAACTTTTATTTTGGATGCGATGAATCGCGATTAATCGATTGCCCAGTACAATTTTTGTTAACTTTAGTTAACTGCACATGGTTAAAGGGTTAGTTCACCCAAAAATGAAAATTCTGTCATTAATTACTTACCCTCATGTCATTCGACACCCGTAAGACCTCCGTTCATCTTCGAAACACAAATGAAGATATTTTAGTTGAAATCTGATGGCTCTGAAAGGCCTCCATTGGCACAATACACTTTACACTCTCAAGACCCTTAAAAGGTACTAAAGACGTCGTAACAAAGTCCATCTCACTACAGTGGTTCTACAATAACTTTATGGAGTGACGAGAATAGTTTTTGTGCGCAAAAAAACCCTAAATAACGACTTATATCATGATGACCGATTTCAAAACAAGGCATCATGAAGCTTCGAAGCGTTATGAATCATTGAGTCGATTCTGCGGTTTGAATCGCCAAAGTCACGTGATTTCAGCAGTTTGACACGCGATCCGAATCATGATTCGACTCGCTGATTCATAACGCTTCGAAGCTTCATGATGCATTATTTTGAAATCGGTCATCACTATACAAGTCGTTATTTAGGTTTTTTTTGGCACAAAAACTATTCTCATCGCTTTATAAAGTTATTTTAGAACCACTGTAGTGAGATGGACTTTGTAACGACGTCTTTAGTGCCTTTTAAGGGTCTTGAGAGTGAACCGTGCATTGTGCCAATGGAGGCCTTTCAGAGCCATCAGATTTCAACTAAAATATCTTCATTTGTGTTCCGAATATGAACGGAGGTCTTACGGGTGTCGAACGACATGAGGTTAAGTAATTAATGACAGAATTTTCATTTTTGGGTGAACTAATCCTTTAACTTTAGTAAACTGTACATGGTTAAGCTCATATGAGCTCAGCTCAGTTAAATAATATTAAATAATATTAACAGATACAACTTTGGATTTTAATAAATGTATTAACTAAGATTAATAAATGCTTTGGAAATATTTTTTCCTTGCTAGTTCATGTTATATGACGTAGTTAACTAATGTTAACACCTGAAACCTTACAATAAAACTAACTAACTGAAATAAGGCTTATGTTGAAGTACTAAATCGCACATACCCTCTGATCTCTGGGTAACGTTGAATAGTTCTGGCACTCGTGTTGGTGATATTATTACAGGATGGAAGATACCCTTGAACTTCATGTCCAGACCTGAATAGAATAGACTGTCAGTGACCTGATAATGCTGAATTAGCAAACAAAAATACATTAGAGTTTATTATGTTTGGCCACAGTTTGCCCGTATGCAACCTATATTGGTGTTGCCCATGACAAGAGGGGCTTGTGGGTAATCAGTCTTCAGCTGGAGCAGCTCATCTAGAGATCCAGGGCTGATCCAGGTCATTCTCTCCCCGCAAAACTTCTGAGTGGTTTGGTCCTTGATCTCCGCCATTCTCTAAATGGAGAAAATAGACCATGAATTTTTGGCTTTTCTGTTTAAAATGTGTTGTTTGGGAACCACATTTGAACTTCTGACAGGCAGCTCAGCTCGGCAAAGCCTAGAATCGAATGAATCATTGACTAGAGCTGAATGGCGACCTTGTTAAAGCTTAAGCATTAAAATAACCTTTTATTTAAAACCGTTTAGTCATAGTTGCATAACCTCCTTTATAGTGAAGACGAATGAAGAATGAAGAGTTTAAACACGTCTGACAAACCATGAGCTCAGGGGGGAAGATCAGATCCTGGGTGGGGTCGAGGGGGAGCAGGTCCTCTTTACGAAAGAGTTCTGGATGACCCTGTTAAGCACAAAAATAATATTTATTAAAGTTTTTTAATGAGGGGCTGGTGAAAAAAAAATGAAACAAAAAACTTTTTTTCCCCACAATAGGTTTAAAAGCATAAACAAAAAAATTATTTTCTCAGCGTGTCTAAGAAACCCCTCCTTTCCGAGAGCATACTCTGCTCTGATTGGTCAGATGGCCCAGTCTGTCGTGATTGGTCTATTCTGCTCTGATTGGTCAGATGGCCCAGTCTGTTGTGATTGGTCTACTCTGCTCTGATTGGTCAGATGGCCCAGTCTGTTGTGATTGGTCTGCTCTGATTGGTCAGATGGCCCAGTCTGTTGTGATTGGTCTACTCTGCTCTGATTGGTCAGATGGCCCAGTCTGTCGTGATTGGTCTACTCTGCTCTGATTGGTCAGATGGCCCAGTCTGTTGTGATTGGTCTACTCTGCTTTGATTGGTCAGATGGCTCAGTCTGTTGTGATTGGTCTGCTCTGATTGGTCAGGTGGCTCAGTCTGTTTGATTGGTCTGCTCTGATTGGTCAGTTGGCTCAGTCTGTTTGATTGGTCTGCTCTGATTGGTCAGGTGGCTCAGTCTGTTGTGATTGGTCTACTCTGCTCTGATTGGTCAGATGGCCCAGTCTGTTGTGATTGGTCTACTCTGCTCTGATTGGTCGGATGGTCCAGTCTGTTGTGATTGGTCTACTCTGCTCTGATTGGTCAGATGGCCCAGTCTGTTGTGATTGGTCTACTCTGCTCTGATTGGTCAGATGGCCCAGTCTGTTGTGATTGGTCTACTCTGCTCTGATTGGTCAGATGGCCCAGTCTGTTGTGATAGGTCTACTCTGCTCTGATTGGTCAGATGGCCCAGTCTGTTGTGATAGGTCTACTTTGCTCTGATTGGTCAGATGGTCCAGTCTGTTGTGATTGGTCTACTCTGCTCTGATCGGTCAGATGACCCAGTCTGTTGTGATTGGTCTACTCTGCTCTGATTGGTCAGATGGCCCAGTCTGTTGTGATTGGTCTACTCTGCTCTGATTGGTCAGATGGCCCAGTCTGTCGTGATTGGTCTACTCTGCTCTGATTGGTCAGATGGCCCAGTCTGTTGTGATTGGTCTACTCTGCTTTGATTGGTCAGATGGCTCAGTCTGTTGTGATTAGTCTGCTCTGATTGGTCAGGTGGCTCAGTCTGTTTGATTGGTCTGCTCTGATTTGTCGGGTGGCTTAGTCTGTTTGATTGGTCTGCTCTGATTGGTCAGTTGGCTCAGTCTGTTTGATTGGTCTGCTCTGATTGGTCAGGTGGCTCAGTCTGTTGTGATTGGTCTACTCTGCTCTGATTGGTCAGATGGCCCAGTCTGTTGTGATTGGTCTACTCTGCTCTGATTGGTCGGATGGTCCAGTCTGTTGTGATTGGTCTACTCTGCTCTGATTGGTCAGATGGCCCAGTCTGTTGTGATTGGTCTACTCTGCTCTGATTGGTCAGATGGCTCAGTCTGTTGTGATTAGTCTACTCTGCTCTGATTGGTCAGATGGCCCAGTCTGTTGTGATTGGTCTACTTTGCTCTGATTGGTCAGATGGCCCAGTCTGTTGTGATAGGTCTACTCTGCTCTGATTGGTCAGATGACCCAGTCTGTTGTGATAGGTCTACTCTGCTCTGATTGGTCAGATGGCTCAGTCTGTTGTGATTGGTCTACTCTGCTCTGATTGGTCAGATGGCTCAGTCTGTTGTGATTGGTCTACTCTGCTCTGATTGGTCAGATGGCTCAGTCTGTTGTGATTAGTCTGCTCTGATTGGTCAGGTGGCTCAGTCTGTTTGATTGGTCTGCTCTGATTGGTCGGGTGGCTCAGTCTGTTTGATTGGTCTGCTCTGATTGGTCAGTTGGCTCAGTCTGTTTGATTGGTCTGCTCTGATTGGTCAGGTGGCTCAGTCTGTTGTGATTGGTCTACTCTGCTCTGATTGGTCAGATGGCCCAGTCTGTTGTGATTGGTCTACTCTGCTCTGATTGGTCGGATGGTCCAGTCTGTTGTGATTGGTCTACTCTGCTCTGATTGGTCAGATGGCCCAGTCTGTTGTGATTGGTCTACTCTGCTCTGATTGGTCAGATGGCTCAGTCTGTTGTGATTAGTCTACTCTGCTCTGATTGGTCAGATGGCCCAGTCTGTTGTGATAGGTCTACTCTGCTCTGATTGGTCAGATGACCCAGTCTGTTGTGATAGGTCTACTCTGCTCTGATTGGTCAGATGACCCAGTCTGTTGTGATAGGTCTACTCTGCTCTGATCGGTCAGATGACCCAGTCTGTTGTGATTGGTCTACTCTGCTCTGATCGGTCAGATGACCCAGTCTGTTGTGATTGGTCTACTCTGCTCTGATTGGTCAGATGACCCAGTCTGTTGTGATTGGTCTACTCTGCTCTGATTGGTCAGATGACCCAGTCTGTTGTGATAGGTCTACCGGGTATAATGTGTCTCTGAAACTAAACACCCATTACAATTTCTGAATTTCAGCTCTGATACGAACAATAATGATTGTTTACCATATTCATTTGAGCATGAGTCCTTATTGTAGTACAAGCAAAGTAGATTTTCTTTCGCAGAAAACACAAGGCCTTAAGATTAGACTGACCAAATATGATTTAGGACTTAATCACAGTGTAAAACAAGGCACTTCCTGTTGCCCACAGGTGGCGCTATGACTATAACTGTATATTGGAGTGTAGATGTCTTCAGGTCAGGACTAATAAAACGTGAAGTTTGTGGCAGATCGGACATTGTAAGCCCGAGTTACAACAACTTCCTGTGTCATGGCGAAACATCGAACTTTGCGAGGCCGTCACGGACACGCCCTTCAGGGAAATCTGATTAAATCTCTAGGAGTTCGTTAAAGTACGTCTGGAAATGGCAAAAACATGAAAAAATTTAGTTTTGTCCAACTTCCTGTTGGGTTTTCAGATTTTTCTCCAAGGGACTTTTTTGTATGTATTGGGCTGTAACATGTGTCTACCAAATTTCATACTTGAAATTCTGTAGGTGGCGCTATCGAGTCCTTTTGCCACACCTAATTTTAAAACCTATATCAGACGTAAATTTTCAGCACTTCTGACGTGTGTGCAAAGTTTCATGAGTTTTCTAGCATGTTTAGGCCCTCAAAAACACGATTCATTTCAGAGAATAATAATAGACTGAGCAATTCCAATAGGTTACTCGTGCCCTAATTATAACTGTCAGTTTGTGGGCCAAATGAAACATTAACAAAAGAATTACACAGGTCAAGGCTAAATGTTATTAAAGGGCCCAGTTGTATTTTGGACGATATGCTTTTACTGCAACTAAAAAGTCAAAGTACAAGAGTACACTAAAATAGGACAAAAGTGAGTGCAATTTCAAGATCAGTGTTATTTTAGTATAGTTTTTTATGAATATTTTCAATATAGTATATATAGTTTTAGTTGACTAAAATAGCCCTGGTCAAGATGAAAATACTCACATTCTCTATGGGCTCCACAGCTCCATTTCCATTGGCCAAACTGCATGTGGTGCCATTTAACTGACAACAGTTTTCACTCTATTAAAAAAAACAGAAAAAGTTTTTTTTTATGTTATTTTATGTGATTCCTTAAGAATTGTAAATGCACATAACGCAACACACAAATGTCAGTTATACTTCAAGCATAAAAAAAACTAATAAAACAAAAAAATGTTTAACTGACTGTCACATTGGTTACATTTTTAATGGATGATTAACAAGCCGTTACCAGAATGCTGATCACTAAATGTCAACCATTGTCCAAAATGTAAAAAAAATAAATACATAAATAAAAAACATTGCATCCAAAAATGTGGAGTCATAATGGGTCGCTTTGAGATGAATCAAGAATATTAGACACGGACAAAAACGGGAACGTTTGGGCAGCTCGGAACGAATCCATAAAGGATCTGGAATGTCAAGTAACATGAGTGCCACATGATTCAGCAGCTGAAACGGATCATATAAAGTATGAATCTGGGCACCGCCGCCATTCACCTCACAGAAGGTCCTGTAGCCATCAACGATTGGACGGTACCCCGTGCACCTGCACAAATTACCTGCAATAGGAACACTCGTGATTGGTCAAAGTGTGAAGGATTTTGTAGATTTGAAATAGTGTTTGTGTCACTGTACCAGCGAGACCCTCCGTTACGTCTTCCAAAGTGGGATGTGGGTTGTTTCTCAGTAATGTGTACATGGACATCGCCATCCCAGGAGTACAGAACCCACACTGAGACCCATGAGCCTTTGCTATACGCTCCTGATGAACCAAACACACAGATTCATTTGTATTAATTAAAGTAATACATAATTGTCTATATATTAATAAATAAAAATATGTATTTAGTCATATTTATTATATTTGTGTGTATGTATTCATATATATATATATATATATATATATAAAATAATTAACAGAGTACACACACATATATTATGTAAACACAAACTTTTATTTTGGATGCGATTAATCGCGATTAATCTTTTGACAGCCCTAATATGTATATATCTTAGTGTTGAGGAAAAATTCATTGTGATTAATCGCATCCAAAATAAAATATATATATATATATATATATATATATAAAAATAATATTTTTTTCTTAAATATATACATGCTTTTTTATATATATATATATATATATATATATATATATATAAAAATAATATTTTTTTCTTAAATATATACATGCTTTTTTATATATATATATATATATATATATATATATATATATATATATATATATATATATATATATATATATATATATATATATATATATAAATACACACACAAGCATGTATATATTTAAGATATCATCTGATCATAACTTGATTTTCATCCTAGATTGTGTTTAGGTCAGTGACGTGACACTTAATTTTTTCTCATCTTTTAATAATAATGGAAAAAAAAACATTAAAATGCAATTGATATTGCATTTACTGATCTAAGTGAACCTCTTCTTTTTTGTTATATATATATATACTGACCTAAACACAATCTAGGATGAAAATCAAGTTATGATCAGATGATATTTCAACAGTAACTTAATCTCATAATCAGGACTGTGTGTAATCTATATTCTATAATGATATTTGAACTGGCAGTAATCTAATATATAAATGTGGATTATAATCTGTCTGCATACTAATCTCATGATCTGGATCTCATAATCTGGATCGGGCATAATATAGATTATAATGTGAATCTGATACCTGGACCGGGTGTAGTTTGGTTTTGGTGCTTCCGATGCCTTCAATGGTCGTCACTGCCGATCCATGAAGTTGGCACACAGGAAGCAGACAAGCATTGACCGACGAATGACTGGCCAGTGAAGAAAAAAATTGCTTTTTACATGCACTCAGAGATTTAAGTAACAAACACTCATTTATATTTAAACGCATACAAATACTAGCAGCAGGTCAATCTTCCTTGAGAAATAAAAAGGAATAAAAGCATAGAATTTGAGTTGAGTGTGAGGTTGAATCTTGATTTACAATCTTTTCCCCCAAAAAGTGGAGGAAAAGAGTACCATCATGGGTCAGACATTAATAAAAAACGTGTGATGAAAAGAGAAAAGTAGAGAGACTGAATGAAATACTTGATGCTCTTGGTCTGAGGGTCGTATCTGGACACCATGACGGTACAGGCTCCACATCCACCGCCACCACAGCCGTACTTACTGCCTGTTAACCGCACTGAACACACACAAAGAGTGCAAAACTAAAAGATAAAATAACAAATAACATCTCCTCTAAAAATGATCCACAGTATCACTTCATAATTAACATCAAAACCTTATTATGTTACATAAATGTGACCCATACCAGTCATGCGTCGCATGGGTATATTTGTGGCAACAGCCAACAATACATTTGTATGGGTCAAAATTATTGATTTTTCTTTTATGGCAAAATGAATTAGGATAATAGGTAAAGATCATGTTCTATTAAGATATTTTGTACATTTCCTATGGTAAATATATCAAAAAAATGTATTATTAGTAGTAATATGCATTGCTAAGGACTTCTTTCTGACAACTTTAAAGGCAGATTTTCTCAATATTTAGACTTTTTTGCATCCTCAGATTTCAGATTTTCATATTATCTCGACCAAATATCTCTAACAGACCATAAATCAATGGAACGCTTATTTGTTCAGCTTTCAGATGGTGTATAAATCTCAATTTTAAAAAATGACCCGTTTTGTGGTCCAGGGTGACAAAAATAACATATAATATAAATAAAGTCATATTTAATACACACACACACACACATATACATATACATATATATATATATATATATATATATATATATATATATATATATATATATATATATATATATATATATATATACACACAATACTAATAACATTAACACGCTTTACAAAAATAAAATGTAGCCTACAGTATAAATGTAGCTATATAATCGTATAATTATAATACATATCCAACATAATTTTACAATATATTATACAAACATAAATATATTAAATAGTTAGAAATGTCATAAAAGTATAGGTTATTAATAATAGTATATATATATATATATATATATATATATATATATATATATATATATATATATATATATATATATATATATATATATATATATATATATAAAAAATGCATGAGCGACAGCTCTCGAGTTGGTGGGCAAGAAAGAAATATTCTTTTTACCTGCATCAACAAATTATTGGCAGAAATTTTTATCCTGCTTGTTACATATTTATTTACCTTCTTGTTTATTTAACCATTTATTTAATAATTTACTTTATTATCTAAGAACTAATTTTATTATAACGGGAAATGACGCACGCACGAAATGTGAATCATTGTCTATCATTTTGCGAGCCACTGAGTGATAAAGAAAAATGCCACGTCATAAAATGTTAAATATTTCCATTTCCATACCATGTAGCTGAGCCAGTGGATACATCACATAAGCAATGTGAGAGTTATGAATGTGAAGGAGTCTATGCCAGTCAATTATTCACTGCAGAAACCGAAAGCAAAAACTAACCGAGCCTTGACATCTATTTTCCTAATATTTCTCTTGTGGTCCCCCCACATATATATCTATATGTCTGCCTCAGATAAGAAGGTCTGTGTTATTAATAGGCGCACAAAATATGAATACCATTTTATGCACATTTATTAAAACATACATTTCTGCCTCACATAAGACAGCAACGTAGTCTCAGGGTCTAGGCTCTTCTCCATTATCTGCCAACAAGAAGCATAAACATACATATTATCAGTTGCAGATTATATTCACTGCATTCTAAAAAATACTGTTAAAATCAACACAAATCCTATTTTAGTAACTCAGCGCTGGGTACGTTCCTTTTTGACCCAGCATGCCAAGTTGTTTTTTTAACCTAAATTTTGGTACATTTAACCTAAATAACTACATTGCTGGATTAAGAAATAAGTACCTTTTTCCCGTTGACATAGAAAATCAAGCCATCGTTCCTGGTTTGTTCAGCCATTTCCTCAAAGTTTATGCCCGATACAATCAAACTGAAGCAAAGTAATCGCTCGAGTTTTCTGCAAGCTGCAAAGTATCAGAGCAGAAAGGTTAGCAAAGGCGGAGCTTATATGGTGTTATTCAAGTTATCATTGATTTATGTTATGAAATACGATGAGCTTAAATAATATTTATCGTGTTTAAACTCTTATTTGTGTATTTTTGTAATTCAATGCTGTAAACTCAGCTGTCCCAATATTTACGCAACTGTTACTTTTCTCAGCGCTGAGTGGTTGAACCAATAACAGTAGTTTGATTAATGTCTGCTGACATTAGAGTTCCCCAGGGTACAAATTAGTGAAATTAGTAGATTTAAACGATGATACGTTTTCTTTAGGTACAAAAACACCTCCACTAAGACGAAACCCGTTCTGAGATTTGAATACGTATTAATGCGTTTGAATTATGCTAAATTTATACAACACATTTCTCACTAGCAAAGCAGAGAAAAGATGGTATTAGACATCATGTAAACTACATATGCAAGCTAATAGTAAGTGAGGCGTGACCATATAGCTTTTCTCTGCTTTGCTAGTGAGATATAAAACTCAGTAACAATATTAACACTGAAACATAAATGATATGTATTCATGTTACGTTAAAAGTCAACTGAACCCTATAACTTTACCGAATACACGGAGCATTTGCAATGTGCAAAACGACTCACGCAATGTGTGGACTTTACGTGAACATTAAGAATGTTTTATTTTATTTTATTAACGACTACACTTTCCCCATAACCTACCCTGAGTGATCTATAGTGCATATAATCGTTATGAGTCCCTGGGCTCGAACCCACGATCGCATGATCACATGATGGCATATTTGTCTGTACATTTCATCACTCATTTGAATAAAATCAGGTATTTAATTTATTTTACAATAATTATTATTAAAGTTATTAATTGCTATACATTTCTGTAACTGTTAGTTGCAAGTTTAATTAGAAAATGAATCAGCTGTATGTCAGTACTCTTTCTCATAGCTTATATTTTTGGACCCCAGTTTCTCTTTTAATAAAGCAACTCAAATATCTGTACAAATACAATTATGCAAAGAAAAAAATCAGGCCTATAACAAAAGCTGGAAAAGAGCAAAACGATCAGTCAACAGATGCAGAATCTTTCTAGTCCAAAGACTGCATGAGGTATTGAGAAGATGCAGTGTACTGTACTTACTGTATGCTTGGTCTTCATTTATTGTTAATAATAATTTATTGTATCTTTGCTGGATTTTAAGATGCCTGTCTCGAACACACACCGAGGCGCTGGAATAAGTAATTGAGGACTTCATATCAGAAACACTGAAGTTTGCTCCACACAGAGATAAGGGAAGGCTTTTGTAGTTTTTAAAAAATGTATAAAGAAAACACAACAAATTATATACTAATGCTATGTTGTGTTCACAGAGACTTCTGGAGAAGAGGACACACACTTCATTAGTGTGTATTTGTACAACTCAATGGATAACTTGAACCAATTCAAAACACTTCTTTTACACATTTCTCTGACCCTGAAGTTCTGTTTTAGATTGGTTTTGTTTTATTTTACCGGATTTTACCGACAAAATTGCTGTTGTTGACAGTATTTTAAATGTTTGTGTATGTTAACCACCGGATGGCGCCAGAGGCATAGGCTAAATCCGACTACAAGATGGCGCCACACGCCAGGCGTAATTAAAGCATCTGAACACTAGATGTCGATAGAAACAAGAATAAAAGGACTAAAAATTATGAATAAATATCACCACCAGAATCATCCAGACTAATATAATGTTTCAATGTGGATTTTCCTCTAGTAGGCTCCATATTTTTAGTTAATCAGATATTTTCCTGTTTTAAACTGTACGAAAACATAATAGTTGCCCATATTCACAGCAGTTTCCCCTCAGGGCTATAGACAGAAATGTATTTTCACTGTTAATGAGTCTCTAACAGCTGAAAAACTTGTCAATAAATTGTGTTTGCCCACTGTGTCGTCTGGAGCAGTTGATATAGAAAAAAACAAACAAAAGAGAAACCCTGCTGCGACCCCCTGTGAAGCGTGATCAGGGAACCCCTACAGAGATTATAGCAAGTTAATACCCCACACAGTCAGAAATCTCTCCCCACAAGCGTTTTAGGATTAGCTAACACGCTAACACACATACAAAACATGCACATGTGCACTTAGGAGCAAGAGACCACGCTGAGAAATAAACTCAGTCTTAACACACACATTAAATGCAAAATGGTATTACACATGCAGTTGAAGGTCCACAGCCATATAAATCGCCAACTGGCCATCACATGCTATCGGAAATTTCTGACTTCCCACTTCTGAAGTCGTGAGGAGACACTAGGTTTATTTGGGCTTATTTATTGGGAAAATCGTATTAAATCCAAAATGACATTTACCATCCCATTCATTGAAAAGTTGCTTCCTTAAAATTAAGTACAATCAACTTGGATGCTTAAGTCATTTCAACTTAAATTACATTAAACTGACTTAAAGTTAAATCATATAAAAAAAAGGTGCATAACTTATTTTGATGCGTTAAAGCGATGTAAAAACATATACTGTGCATGTACATTTATGTTTCTACAGTTGATTGCAAATCAATGTCACTCAAGCCTTCTTCACTGTGATTGGTTCTGCTGATTGGTTTATAATGATCTAATGCCGCGTTTCCACCGAAATTACCCGGAACTATTTGTACCAGGAACTTTTTTCCCAGGAACTTTTTCTCCCCCAGACCTGCTACTTTCTGCGTTTCCACCGCGGTCTAAAGTACCGGGAAGATTAGGCAAATTAGCCCGGTGACGTGAGAATGCGCGCGGCTGCTCCTCCCAGTCACCGACGGACATGAATCACTTTTGCGCGATACTGTCTGCAACAATAACAAGTGGAGGAGATGCAAGCAGCGCTGCTTTTGCATACACATTACCAACACTGCTTATTTAAACATGCACTTTCACCTGGTTTGACCATTTTAATGCAAAATGGGATGATGGGCAATCCAAAATCTGAATGTGTTGTAATAGCTCAATTCCAAAATATTTTCTATAAAAGGATAATGAGGTCAGTCATTCATGACAGATGTGTGAAAAGTTAATTGAATGAAAACAATAGACTGAATTAAGCGGTTGAAAGATTAGGTACTAGACTGCAAGTATTTATTTATCACAATAACATCTCTTAGCATTCACTAAAAAAAAAAAAAAAAATCACATGACTAGTATTACAATATGCTTCATTAAATGCATAATTTTAGAGACTTCTTCCTCAAATTTGAAATGAAGCAGGACCACACGTATGGCTTCACTTAAGTTGTGGTTATAAGTTATTATACTACATTCACATAGTTATACATTTAAAAATATAATATTTGGGTTTTCTAGATATGTTTATGTGCACATTCAGAAAGACTTGCGAGCAGCAGCCCTTTTATTTGCTTCCAACACTACAATTAGAAAGTGGTTATATAGTTAGAATGTGGAAATTAAAAAGACACTGACTTGACTTTATTTTAGACAGATTAGTTCTTACAAAATTAAAATAAGTGCGCAAAGACAAATAAATTACTAGAACAATAAAATGAAATTATAAAATGTGAAAACAACAATATAAAAAAGTGTATTTTTCAGTAACCTGTCCAAGAGCTGTGCCAACACGTCCAATATATAAAGTACAAATGTGGTAGAGCAAATGCTTCATTCAAGCGGCTGGTCATTGTGGCTACTTCTTGAACGACTGGACAAACTGTCCAAGAACAGACAGAAACCCAGTCCGAAAGTCCCTCTGCTGCCGTCCGCTTTCTTCCGCTTCTGACTGGTGGAATGCCAGCTCTTGCCTCCTCATCTCTCCTCGGCCTGGCTCTCCAGTAACAGCTGCATATATTGGTCAGTTCTTGTCCATGCTGCAGGACGGCCCGGTTAGCATCCTCCATGTCCCTCAGTGCATCAAGAAAAGTCAGTCCCTTTTCCTTTTCCCTAAGTAGAAAAATTGCACAGAAACACATGGAAATTAATACACAAGGCAACCATGAAACAATAGAAACCATCAATTAATTATTTAGTGTTTTCACTACAAATAATGAACAATTGTTTGCCCAGCTTGAACAATGCCCAGTGTGCCATTTCTATCATTGGCAATTTAAGTTTACAATTAAAAACAACAAAACTACTCAAAACCATTATGGATTACACATCAGTTTTTAAATATATACACATTTTGTCAGCTTTATACCTCTGCGTGTGTGTGTTTCGGCAGGAGACACGGGACGAGGGCTAACGTGTACTGGTGACCGCGGGGGAAAACACGCTGGTCTCCGTTGCCTGCAATTCATCAGGGCCACCCGTTACGTCTGGAAAAGCACGTTGAAAAAAGTTCCTGCAACGAGTTTAATAGATGATACCAAGATGAGATATTTACCTTCAACCCACTCGGATTCCGGGATGGTTTCCAACAACGCACAAGCCGAGTCTTTCGTTACCGCTGCTCTAGAAAAGGACGGTCTGTCCCAACAACGCGTCCAGGCGGTCATGCCACTTGTTGATACGCCGGTCGGAACCGCTCCGGTTGTTATGATCCTTTAATTTCTTGTAATCTTGTCTTAATTTCTTTAACTTCTCTCTGCACTGTTTTCCAGTGTGACTGGAACCGAGTCGATATCTTCAGGTAACGTTAAACCTTTTCATTGCGGGTCGCCGTTTCCAGTTCCCGCTGGATGCCCTCCTCCGCATATATGCTCAAAGCCTGAACCTAGTCGTCGGTCGAATTTTTTTGTTGAACCATTGTTGCAAAGAAAATATTTACTGAACGCAGAACCCACCTCGCAAAAAAACTTGTAAAAATGGCGGTGGGGAAAAAAATGCTGCAAGAGCTCAACCAATCAGCATGTTCAGCGCCCAAGTCCCACCCCCGAAAGTTCCCGACCTTTTCAAAAGTACCACCTCGCAAGCAGGGCCGTTTGGAGGGTGAAATATTTACCCGGAACTTCATTTAGACCCTGGTTCCTGCGGTCGAAACACACCGAGTTCCCCCCCAAAGTTCCTGGTTCCGGGGGAAAGTTCCTGCGGTGGAAACGCGGCTTATGGTAATCATGTTCTCATTATGTGTGTTTGGCACCTTTTTGGGTAAGTCTATGGTTTTTGACCTGAACATCCTTAGTATGCGTTTTTCTGTATTTCATGTTAATAACCCTTTTACCATTTCTGAGGCCATTATATAAAATATTTCAATCACAAAGATAAAGGAGCATATTTTGAAGAATAACCGTACTTAGATCATGGGTCTTCAACCGGGGCTCCGCAGTATAAAAAAATATAATTTGAGGAAAAAAACGTCACAAAGTCATATTAAAATATAAGCACCCTGAAACGAAAGCAGAGCACCCTCCGCTGATTGTGTAATAGTGTAATATTATTGGCGAAACAGATTTGGCAAACATTGCGTTTGAGCTCTGGAGAACCTGAAATGCCACAACACAACAAAATCAAGCCACAACACAACGAAAACAAGACACAACACAACGAAATCAAGCCACAACACAACGAAATCAAGACACAACACAACGAAATCAAGCCACAACACAACGAAATCAAGCCACAACACAACGAAATCAAGCCACAACACAACGAAAACAAGCCACAACACAACGAAATCAAGCCAAAACTCAACGAAATCAAGCCACAACACAACGAAATCAAGACACAACGAAATCAAGCCACAACACAACGAAATCAAGCCACAACACAACGAAAACAGGCCACAACACAACGAAAACAAGCCACAACACAACGAAAACAAGCCACAACACAACGTAATCAAGCCACAACACAACGAAAAAGTCACAACAAAACGGAAAAGCCACAACACAACGAAAACAAGCCACAACACAACGAAATCAAGACACAACACAACAAAATCAAGCCACAACACAACGAAAACAAGCCACAACACAATGTAATCAAGCCACAACACAACGAAATCAAGACACAACGCTACAAAATCAAGCCACAACACAACGAAAGCAAGCCACAACACAACAAAAACAAGCCACAACACAATGTAATTCAGCAACAACACAACGAAAACCAGCCACAACACAACGAAATCAAGCCACAACACAACGTACTCAAGCCACAACACAACGGAAAAGCCACAACACAACGGAAACAAGCCACAGCACAACGGACACAAGCCACAACACAACGAAAACAAGCCAAAACACAACAAAATCAAGACACAACACAACAAAATCAAGCCACAACACAGCGAAATCAGGCCACAACACAAAAGAAAACAAGCCACAACACAACGAGAACAAGCCACATCACAACGAAATCAAGCCACAACACAACGAAAACAAGCCACAACACAACAAAATCAAGCCACAACACAACGTAATCAAGCCACAACACAACGAAATCAAGCCACAACACAACGAAAACAAGCCACAACACAACGAAAACAAGCCACAACACATTATAGTCAAGCCACAACACAACGAAATCAAGACACAACGCTACAAAATCAAGCCACAACACAAGAAAAACAAGCCAAAACACAACGGAAACAAGCCACAACACAACGAAAACAGGCCACAACACAACAAAAACAAGCCACAACACAACGTACTCAAGCCACAACACAACGGAAACAAGCCACAACACAACGAAAAAGTCACAACACAACGGAAAAGCCACAACACAACGAAAACAAGCCACAACACAACGAAATCAAGACACAACACAACAAAATCAAGCCACAACACAACGAAATCAAGACACAACACAACACAACAAAATCAAGCCACAACACAAGGAAAACAAGCCACAACACAACGGAAACAAGCCACAACACAACGAAAACAAGCCACAACACAACGAAAACAAGCCACAACACAACGTACTCAAGCCACAACACAACGGAAACAAGCCACAACACAACGAAAAAGTCACAACACAACGAAAACAAGCCACAACACAACGAAAACAAGCCACAACACAACGAAATCAAGACACAACACAACAAAATCAAGCCACAACACAACGAAAGCAAGCCACATCACAACGAAATCAAGCCACAACACAATGAAATCAAGCCATAACACAACGAAAACAAGCCACAACACAACGAAAACAAGCCACAACACAACGAAAACAAGCCACAACACAATGAAATCAAGACACAACACAACAAAATCAAGCCACAACACAACGAAAACAAGCCACAACACAAGGAAAACAAGCCACAACACAACGTACTCAAGCCACAACACAACAAAAACAAGCCACAACACAACGGAAACAAGCCACAACACAACGAAAACAAGCCACAACACAATGAAATCAAGCCACAACACAACAAAAACAAGCCACAACACAACAAAATCAAGCCACAACACAACGAGAACAAGCCACAACACAACGAGAACAAGCCACAACACAACGAAATCAAGCCACAACACAACGAAATCAAGCCACAACACAACGAAAACAAGCCACAACACAACGAAATCAAGCCACAACACAACGAAATCAAGCCACAACACAACGAAAACAAGCCACAACACAACGAAATCAAGCCACAACACAACGGAATCCAGCCACAACACAACGAAATCAAGCCACAACACAACGAAAACAAGCCACAACACAACGGAATCAAGCCACAACACAACGAAATCAAGCCACAACACAACGGAATCCAGCCACAACACAACGGAATCCAGCCACAACACAACGGAATCCAGCCACAACACAACGGAAACAAGCCACAACACAACGTAATACAACAGAAATGCTCCCAACCACTAGGGGGCTCTTGGAGTGAGGTAAAGTTATTTTTCTTTGCCATTGTTCTATAGATTCCCTGTTGTTTAGAGATTGTGTGTTGTGGCTTGATTCCGTTATGTTGTGGCCTTTTTATTGTGGCTTTTTCGTTATCCTGTGGCTTGATTTCGTTGTGTTGTGAACTTATGTATGCTTTTTCAATTTCGTTGTGTTGTGCACTACTGGGCCACCGTAGATTCATTATTCAGTGCAGACAACTTTACTGATTTTGATGGAACGCTGTAAGATCGCGAACTGAGATGAGTGACAGCTTAATTGTGATTGAAAAGTGAGCGCTCTTTCGAGGCTATATAGCTATAATCCATTGAATAAAAGTATTGTTTTTAGTCTACTTATAGACGAAAATGCGTGATTAACTCACTCTCGAAATTGCAGTAAAAAAGTTTAGTAAAAAAAAAGATGCCCATCTGACAGTAAAATTAAAATGTGAATTTTTTATAAACTTGTAGCTTAGGTTCAGGTAAATTTTTAATTGTCCATCTGATTAGTAAAATAAATGTATGACTCAGCTGCAAACAACTAATGAATTAATCGCAGCATGCTGTTTATTATAACACATCAATCTCAATAATGTGCATAGTTCTGATCCACTGTCTTAACATAAAATAACTTATTCTTAATCATAATATAGTTAGTTTCTATTAATATTGAAGGCTATATGCTTAATATGTAGCTCTGTTTGACATATTTTGTATCGGGGGTCCCTGCTCCATGTCTCTATATCGTCTAAGGGGTCCAATTGCCCCGAAAAACGTTGAAGACCCCTGCTCCTTCGTTCCAAAATATCTTATTTTGTTTTCAGCAGAACTCATACAGGTTTGGAACAACTTGAGGGTGAGTAAATGACAGAATTCTCATTTTTTAACTACCCCTTTAAGAGATATGTGAGTGTTGTATCAGTCTAAATCAGTTAATGAGTAGTTCTTCACTAAGGTATTGACTTCAGCTGGTGAATTTTGAGGGACAGTGGCAAAGGTTAGGCTCAGACGCAAGGTTACACATTGCTAATCATGGTAATGGAATGTTTACTTTCACTGAACATGACCAAGAGTCTTCGATTTCTTGCCAATCATGGCAAATGGCTCTCACTTCAGCAGCGTTTACTAGCGTGGAGCTTTAGCCGCTGCACAATGCCACCTAGCTAGTACAGCTAACCTCGCTAAAATATATCTCCAAATCAGCGCCCCAAGTACAGAGTTTAAACTTAATTATATATTTTTAGAATTATATTCACATGACAAAGCTGTTTTGATGACAGATTACACATTACATCAATTCAGTGTACATAGTTAAGCAAGCATATAACAAATAAGCTAACAATGTATATCAATAATACATAATTATAAAAAGTGCTAGCACATATTTGTGTACAAACAATCTGATTAGCATCTTTAAAAGAACAGATTCACATACATTCATTACATAAACGGCACAAAACATCTGCTGAAAGTCTTTTTTAAAGTCATCAGGAAACATATTAGCAACATGTTGCGGCCGGCCAAAAAACTAGCTTACTCACCGCTGCTATTTTCTTCGCTGGTTAGCATGTTAAATGCAAGGAGGTTCGTAATATTTGAAGCTATCCATTCACATTCATAAGTTTTGATGTTGAATCTGCCATCTTTGCTCATGGCAACACCAAACATTTTTAACCAATCACCTGATGAGGTGTAAAAGACATGTGACTGTTCCTTCTGAAGCCACAGGAAATAGACAACAGTGAATGACTGATGGAATCGGGCATTGGTAAAACATCTACTTTAATAGGCTACAACAAAATATTTGTGATTCATATATTGCATGGCTAATTTTGAATGTCTGTCAGTGGAGAAAAATGCTAATCATACACTCTAAAAAATGCTAGGTTAAAAACAACCCAAGTTGGAATGAAAATGGACTAACCCAGCAATTGAGTTGTTTTAACCCAGCGATTGGGTATGTTTTAA